>AP028452.1:4281774-4439464 GCA_036509395.1 Antheraea yamamai | reverse complement strand
CTTTAAAAGCGGCGTCTCTGATGACCCTCACGTCGTGGTATGGCGTAATTTTCCCAGTGGGAGCCAAGATGAGTCTTCCGCCAGAAACATAGTCGCAGTCCCAAACTGTGGCTGTTTTAAATATATGTTTATCTAGTTTTGAGATGCGATCAATGAAGCTACCGATGTGTCGTGGAAGTGGCACTTTTAGATCTTCGGGATACAGAATCAAAATCACCGCATCGTAGTCGGGTGATTGTAGATTTGTTTCGATGAACAGATTCTCGTATAATTTAAATTCTTTCGGACACATGTTTACGATAGGAACGGTTAGCACAATATGATACTTTCTATTGATAAAGTTCATACAGTTGCCAAGAATACGTACCTAGATTGCGTAGTGCTGTAACAATTGCGAAATAGCCGTATGAGAAATAGCCGAAATTAACCGAAATAGGAAACCCGAAATATTAAATTATCAAATAAAAGCGAAATTACTAAACAATATATGCACTTCTATAATTATTAATCACCTATTGAATATAGAAAGAAAGAAAGAAAGAAGAAAGAAAGAAATATTTTTATTCATAAAGCATAACATAAAATACAAGTATACAAGAATGGACAAAAATATGCATATCTATGCATTATGAAATGGTGTCCAGCTCAGCATATGCTAGCGTTATGAGAAACACTTAGCGCTGATTTTCAGCTGGAACCCAATGCAAGTCACGGTGCGTAAAAAATAAAAAATATGAATTAAAATTATAAGATATAATATATATATAGGGATAGTAAGTAATGTACAAAAATAATACGGTTCATAATTTATATAGGGGAAATTAATAAAATAAAAAAGTAGGATACATAAAACAACATACAAGAGAAGCAATTGCAGGCGTGACAAAAATATGTATATGCAACTCAAATTGGATGCAACACCTTTAGTTTACAAGCATTGCGATAATAATAAAAACTTTTTATAATGAATTTTAAATGTAAGTAATGCGTTGAGATTGCGCATTGGAGGGGGTAGGTCGTTCCAGCATTTGGTAGCAGCGAACTTATAGCCAAATCAAATGACTTATTCAAAAAAAAATATCGAAATCGAAATATCGAAGTATAATTGTTATTTATGCCCTTGTAAGTAAGAGTTGTAGGTTGATTTTTAATTAACATTAACTTCGAATTTTCGGCGGGACCTTAGTCTGTCATGTGGTGGCTTTTATGTTTTATTCATAATCTTGTGTTATTTGACACTATATTTTATAATATTGGTGGTGTTTTGGAATTAATACTACGGAACATGAATTCTGAGATGCCACAAAAACTCCATGAAAAGTTTTAACAAAGGCGCTAACATCTTGGTTAACCTTGAAATGATCTCAGGAAACTTGTAATATTATTGTCTACTCAACAATGGCAGTAATAATATAGAAAATTGATTGATTGGTGTCATCGTTCTCGCTTTGCCACATTATTTAACGTTTATGACTAAATGCTCTGCTTCTTTGTGTCGTATGAAGTCATTTAGTGTACGCCTTTCTCCATAGACGGCTTGTCTAATACATAAGATAATCTTTTTTTCCAACCAACTATACGCTATTAGCCTGACGGTCATTCACAGCTTCACTGGACTAGTGGAGCGAGCGCTTATGGCACTCAATCGCTTGGCAAGAAGGTCAAGGGTGCTAAAGTGATCGAATCTCATCGTGGATTATTGCCTTGGATGCAATCACTCAACGCAACAAGGATCTCACTAAGCTAGCTAAGCTATTTATACATATTATAATTAGGGAAGCACACGTGTGCCAGAATGTGTACCTCACTAACTCAAACATATTAAGATGTTTTTAAATCGCACTCGTCCTTTTCGAGATTAGCGCTTATAACATGGAGTCTCTCATCTTTATCTTAGTAATTTTTGTAAAAACTCTCTATATTTTCTAACGTTCTACGTATCGGCATAGTGACTAGTATTGATATGAACCAAACTTGTTAGTGTGCTGTTTATCGCTTACAGGTGTAAATAGTATTAGGAGTAGCTACGACTGTTTTCACTCCAAGCTTAACAGATTCTTTCTAGCCTCAGATATGAATCAGATTATATATTTGACTATGGGGCAATATATATCATTACATAGTATAAAACAAAGTCCCCTACCGCGTCTGTCTGTCTGTCTGTTCGCGATAAACTCAAAAACTACTGAACGGATTTTCAAGCGGTTTTCATCAGTGGATAAAGTGATGCACGAGTAACGTTTTGGTATATAATTTGTCCAGGATTTTTTTATAATCAGGGCGGGACAACGTCTGCCGGGCCCGCTAGTCGTATATAAAAAAGTGTGAATGTGTGTATAAACTTCTTTATAAAAAGTAAAACAAAAAGCTAACATCACGCGATGTTCCCAGACGGCCATCCAATCAAGAACAGAACGTATATAAGTAGCCAGGGGTACAATATAAAAAAAGTTTATTTTTGTATTGCTTATAATATTTGGCTGTTCTGGATGAAGAGTTTGCCGACCACTGGTCTAACCAGTACGCTAGGTAATTTTGATCAAAGAACTGTACTAATAACACGACGCATTAGTATGAACGACGGTTGATTAATTATGTAAATTTTTGAAACGATTCTTCGTTCACACCGTTTACCGAATTCGAGATGAGATCACCCATCACTACACGTAACAATAATTTTATTTGTCGCGGCGACCGATTAATGCTACTGTAATCATTTACACCTCGTATCGTTTGTTCGTATCTATATAATTATATATATATATATATATAAGTATATAATAATTTATCTGTATGATTTATGTGATTGTAAGCATAACAAGTCGGATGAACGGGTTCCTTGTACTTTGAATAATAACGTATTTATAACAAAGAATAATAATTAACGATGAATTATGTTGTGCTAGAGTTCATTGCGACTTTCATATACAAAGGTAAATTTGAAAGCAAATATATACTATGCCTTAGTCTTTAGTCTTTTGTAATGCTTAAAGATTATAGTTTGTTTTTATTAATGTCCTAGGAGTCACCAGATGTTAAGTGATCACCGCCGTCTATGGACACTAGCAACACCAGGGAATTCGCAAGTGCGTTGCCAGCCTGTGTTTGGGGGGAGGGGAAAGGAGTGAGGGGAGGTGGTTATCTGGCGCTCTCACTGACCGAACGAAACGCAACAATGCAAGCACTGCTACTTTACGTCGGTTTTCTATGAGAGGGTGGTACTACCCCGGACCAGCCGACTCATTCATGCTAAAACTAGTAATAGCTTCAGTGTGGCTCTACCACCTACAAAATAGTTTCTTAAAACTTTCCTAACTTTATATTAAACTAGCTGTGCCCGCGACTCCGTCCGCGTGGAACCTAATGTAATAAAACAATGACTAATAAATACACCTGAATGTATTAAGTTCATTTACTTATCAACTTTTTTCTCGTACTTATGTCACGTCGTCATTGAAATTACAATAACTTTTGATAGAGGGAACCGACTTTAGTGAAACTAAAACTAAATGTTATTCGTGGATATGATTTATGATTTACTTGCATGATGTTTTATCGTGAATGCGGTACTTTAGCATTAATGCTTGTTCATACAAACAGACGGACATTTCTAAAAATGATTGAAATATATTCTATTATTTATTCCTAGACACCTGCAACAATTTTTCTCACGAAAATCGAAAATGTACAGACATGTTAGATTTACATTCTTATTATATAGATAGAAAAGATATCGCGATAAAAACGAATCATTATCTGTCCGTTCGTTTTGTGTAATTCGCGCACAAGGGCTGAACTCTATAATTATATATACATACTAGCGGGCCCGGCGGACGTTGTCCTGCCGTGATAATAAAGATTTTTTTTATGTCAACCGCAACGCCACCTACCTGTTCCAATAGTGAATCTAAACCATTCTCGGATCAACTGGAACACGCACACAAAATTTCATCAACATCGGTCCAGCCGTTTAGGAGGAGTTCAGTGACATACACACGTACAGAAGAAATTTATATATAAAGATATTAATATTTATAAAAAAAAACAATAAATGATGAACGATGATGCATTACAGTGTAACCTTAATATAAAGAGCCTCCATATGAAGAATTCCATGATGTAATGAATTTTTCGAAATCCTCTAGGACAGCCAGTAACAGCTAATGCAAAATATACCTTTACGTTACGAATACATATAAAACTTCTTTATATCGAATTTTAATCATTGCAGAAAGAAAGTAGAAAGAAAGAAAAAGAAAGAAAGTAAATAGAAAGAAAGAAGAAGAAGAAATAGTCATAGAAAGTATTCAATTCAAAGGATTTAAACACGCTCTTCAAGGTCGACAGCGCAACAGTGACACTCGATATTGCAGTTGTCCATAGACGACGGTAACCATTTCCCATCAGATATCATCTGCCTGGTTGCTGCCCTTTGGCATAACAAAAAATAACTAACCCCCTTCAATATTCTCCATCAGAATGTCAATGTACTGGTCCCTGCTATCCTTGTTGTGTTCAAAAGGAAAGCCCAAGGCCTTCATAACAACCATGTCTATATAGGGAGAGCGGAGACACTCGTAGCCTAGCACAACCTCCTAGAACAAAGTCAAAATATTAATATACATCTTTCAAGCTGCGTGTACTGTAGTCGACGCATTATGGACTGAGGCTTCGGGTCATAAATCATATTTATCTGTCTGTGTCGCACGCACTTACAGGTCTTATGCAGAGGTGTAGTGATGTCCGTAAGAATTGTAGAGGTGCATATCGATAACGGGATAGGTACGATCGATATGCTATATTATGTTAAGTATTAATAGTAATTTTTCGCTATCTGAAAATATAAGTTTTTAATTTGTTTTCTCGGGGTCAGTTTTCAATTATTTTAAAAACAGGAACCCGTTGTGAATTACAGCCCGAGCTCGAGCGTTGATGTCACCATTTCATTTCTTCAAAACCGCGTTAGAAAATAAATTCTCCATTGTGCGTATTGCGCAACGAAGCGTAAGTAATGTAATGAGTGTCATAACAAAAAATCTTATAGTTATAGAAAAAAGACGTGTGGCACTCGGAGACTGCCGCGGTAAAGCTATTGCATAGCATTTTTTATCAACTTATGCAATTATAATTATTTATTTATTTTATTAATGCAGTATTAAAAAAAAAATAATAATAATTAAAAAAAATAATTAATTTTTTTCTTTTTATTTCAAAAAATATACTGCATTTGTGATAATAATAATAAAATGAATGTATATAGAGTACTAACTCATTTTCTTTCACTATTTTTTCGTGACTTTCTTCATTAATAAATGCACTTTGTTTATTCATATTTAAAACACTTTGTACACAAATTATACGAGTACAGATATTCACTGTTGTACATAGATGATAAATACCTATACACCTATATACTTTCTCACAAACAGCTGATTACGGTAGTTTTCCAATACAACCAATGCCACCTAAAGGCGGGTTGCTGAACTAAAGAGACAAGCGTGATATTTCAAAAAGTCATTAAAAGTTCTGGTATTTATCGATAGATGGAAAAACTAAAAAGTATCACCGCTGTGCCGGTCGGAGTGGGGTGTGTTAGGTTTTTTTCGTTACGGAATTTCTGTATTCGGTCCCCACGCTCAAGGCCCGCGATAGAAGCTATGCAATAGCTTAAAACAACAACCCTTGCTCGTAACGACCAATCAGGAGTCAGAGTGCTAATGAAGGTCACGATGACGCATCGACCCCGCGTGCGCAGGTAGCTAAGTATCGATAACGGGTTGCATTGCGTGCACATTCCTACTGTCAGTGATATTTATTGCCCGACGATTCAGTTTAAAATGCATCAACTATAGTTTCGCACGGGTCGTAAGGAAGAAAATGAGACCAAATATTCCGCTTACAGTATAACGATATCCATACATATAATAAGAATGTAAATGTAACGTGTCTGTACTTTTTAGACTTTGTGAAAAAAAAAATCATTTTTTTTAGAAATGTCTGTCTGTTTGTATGAATAGGCATCACTGCGAAAGTACTGCGTTCACGATAAAACCTCATCAAGAAAATCATAAAGCATATCTTCGAGTAACATTCAGTCCTGGTTTTATTAAAATCGGTTCACTCTATCAAAAGTTATTGTGATTTTAATGACGACGCGACTTAAGTACGAGAGACAAGTATCATTATATATTAAAACGTGAAGCCAAAATTTTGTATCCCTTTTTAACCGACTTCAAATAAAGTAAATTTTCAAAAAAAAGTATTAACCGACTTCAATATCAATCAAAAACCCATAAGGCACTAAAAAGCGGAAAATAAATAGTTTATCAAATTAACCAAATTAAATAAAACATATGAATATGTGTGCTACCTATAGATGTATTGGAAGTCGGTGCCAACCGAAATTTCAAATTTGTTCCATGTAGAAATGTATTACAGAGACGCGAGAGTGGACTTAAACTTTGTACCTATGTAGATGATATGATTTTCAGTTCGCACCGACTTCCCATACATCTCTAGGTAGCACACATATTCATATGTTTTATTTAATTTGGTTAATTTGATAAACTATTTATTTTCCGCTTTTTAGTGCCTTATGGGTTTTTGATTGATATTGAAGTCGGTTAATACTTTTTTTTGAAAATTTACTTTTTAAGACAATTACGTGAACAGATGAACTTGAAATTTGGCATAGTTAAAGTTTATATGGAGGAGAAGTGCAGAAAGCTATTTATTTTATATAAAATGCATTATAAGTACATTAAATTAATTAAAATATGCATTACTCACACTACTGCTCCAATTTTACACAACATATACACAAATGTAAACAAAAAAGATATTTTGACATCCGTCAATAACGGACTTCAAAAAAGTAGTAATAATATTCGTCCAATAGGACAGGCGAAGGAATTAATCCATACTGCCAAACTTCAAAAAAGGTTGCGAAGGAGGTTGCTATGCTCGACTGTATGTATTTTTTTGGAAAGGTAATGTAGTGAGGAGGGAAACGACGTGCTACCTCACCCCGCTTACGTCTGTCGCAACCCGGGATGGTCGCGCACAAACTACTCGACAAGTGCAGTAACAATCCGAAAGATTGGTTGGCAAAATGAAATTAAAAAAAATAAGCGATATTATGACTTTAAGTGTACTTTAATACTTCAACATAGTCGTTCGCGTCCAAACTGCTGTTGGCAGTGAAGAAGTAAGGATATCGACGGAACGGTACAGAATAAAGCTTACATGGGGCTCGAAAACAGAATGTCCCTCAGGATTCATGTCACATCGTCTCTTGCCTTCTGGGTTGATGAAGACGAGTACATGTTGGGAATCTGCCGGTGGAGACATCACGGGGACGAATTTCAAGCAAGTTTTAAATGAGAACATAGAAAGAGCCGTCATTATCGTCAGCGACTGTTCATGGTCTGAAAAAGAGACTCTTATTAAAAAAAAACAACGGAAAAGTAGAGATTATGTGTTGCACACACTAGCTGCCCTTGACTTGTGTCTGTATTTGTCATCTTCTTACCCTTATCTTTTTTTATATTATAGGAGACAAACGAAAGGTGGGTCACCTGCTGCTAAGTGATCACCGCGGTCCATAGACACTAGCAACAACAGCGGAGTTACAAGTGCGTTGTCGGCCCTTTAAATGGGGAGGGCGGAGTGCTGGGTAGAGGGTTTAGGGGAGGGGGTAAAGAGAGGTGGGCCTCCAGCGCTCTCACTGACCGAACAAAACGCAACAATGCAAGCACTGTTACTTCAAGTTGGTCGGTTTTCTGTGGGTCGGGTGGTAGTACCTCGGGCGAGCCGACCCATTCATGCTGAAACCAGTAATAGCTACAGCGTGGCTCTACCACCTACAGACTTCATCTCACCTTAGGTGTCGGTACAACATGTTTTCCTCTCCCACTCTTCACAGTCAGATGTCACCTCAGTATTCACACCTTTTATGCACATAGCATTCTTCAAACAATCCATCCATACCTTATTCAGTCGTCCTCTACTCCTACATCTGTTCATATTATAAAAAAAAAGGTGTGTGTGCGATTCACACGCGATAGAAGTGAAACTTCAGTAAGTCGACAAAAGAATGAGATGAATATATATAACAAGGGTAGGATAATTACAAAGTTTATTTGTTTATAAATGAAAGTATGAAATAAAAAATAATAATAAAAATAAAAATTAAATTAAATAATATAAAATAGTATATATATTTCTGTTTCATTCTTTGCCGGCTTTATCCTACACATTTTTGTATTTGTGTCTCTTACCTGTCGTTTTTTCCGTTGCATCCGGTTTGAAATCACAACGATTCTAAAGAAGTTTCACTTCAAAAATCTCAGGACATGTCCGAACCATGCTAACCTATTACTCCTTACTTTTTTTTTTAACCTGTTACTCCTTAACTTCTCTGTCACTGATGCTATTTCCAAACTGCCTCTGATATACTAATACCTAATTTTACCCATTCTAGTTACACCACACATCTATCTTAACATTCCCATCTGCCACATGCTCTTTCATCCGTCTCTTTCGTAGACCAGCACTCGGATCCATACATGACAGGCTGTATAATAGTTTTATATGCATTTCCCTTTAGTTTCAAAGGCATTCGTGGCTCACAAGCTACAGCAGCTTTTGCCATCTCATCCACCCTGTATTTATCCTATTCCTCACGTCCTTGTCCATGCAGCCGTCGTTTTGCATCAGAAAACCGAGATACCCGAAATCGGAACAGGTTGGTAAAGATACACCATATAAGGCTGTAGGAGAAAAACTGTAAATTAACGGAATTCGTGGGTCAAAAACGACTCCAGGCACGGTTCATCGTATTTGTGTCTTATACAATTTATGTCAACATACATTATTTTCATGTGATTGTAACGGTTTATGCATCGCATGCCGAAATAGCCGCTTGGCCTTATATTTTGGTCAATTTGAACTGCATATATATCTATACATATAATAAGAATGTAAATCTAACGTGCCTGTCCTTTTTAGATTTTTGTGACAAAAAAATTGATGCAGGTATCTTGGAATAAGTAATAAGATACATTTCAATTATTTTTAGAATTGTTTATCTGTCTGTCTGTCTGTTTGAACACGCATCACTGCTAAAGTACTTGGTTAACGATAAAACATCACTAAGGAAATCATAAAGCATGTCCTCAGAGTAACATTTGTCTTTGTTTCATTAAAATTGGTCTACTCTTTCAAAAGTTATTGTAATTTGAATGACGGCTTGAGTTAATTATGTATAGTTTTTGCGTTATTCCGATGTATTTATTAGTTTGATGTAAATCAAAAACACTTTATTCAATTTAGGCCCTAAGAAAGCACTTATGAATGTCAAAACTACCACCGGTTCGGAAAACAACCCAGTCATCGAGAAGAACCGGCAAGAATCTCGATCTGGTTTATCTTTTTAACAAATATATATAATATTTAGAGTATATTAGGTAAATGTTACACACACACACACAGGTTTTTAATGGATGCACAGAGATGAGTTAATTCCAGACATCACCATCGTTCACATATTGATCCACTCTATAATAGCCTTTTGACACCAAAACCCGATTGACATGGCGCTTAAATTCGCAATCCGGCAAATCGGTAATATCCTTTGGGACTTTGTTGTAAAATCTAACACTATTTCCCAAAAAACTGTTACTGGTTTTACTAAGTCTAAAACGTGGGACAACCAGTTTGTTACAGTTTCTAGTATTTAGATTGTGCCGGTTTTTCTTCAATATAATTCAATATAACTGTTAAGTTTCATCAAAGCCTAACAGAGAGAGTAACAAATATCCACCTATTCCTACAACCTTATAATGCTTAAAGAATTACATATTACCAACCAAAATGATCAGGGTTGATGTAGAACGGAATCGTTGCGTTTGGCCAGAAGACAAAACTTTTCTCATTGACGTCTGTAACAAAAATTGTTAAAAAATACCACCGATGTATAATTTTTTGGCAACCAATCTTCTAGTAGATTGTCACTGCCATTGTCGAATAGGTAATGGATATTACAAGATTGTTACGATAATTTCCTTGAACTAACAAGATGGTAGCCGTCTTGTTAGAACTTTCCAGGGAGTTTTTGAGGCATGTCAGAATCCATGCTCCGTAATATTTCCCATCCACTTCACTTATGCACAGAAACCACACTATATTACGTAAAACACCACAAAATGCAAAATATACAGCCAAATAACACAAGATTATGAATAAAATATAAAAACCACTACATGATATTCCATAATCCCGCCAAAAACTCCCCAATGTAGAGTAGCAATAAATTTAAACAATTATAGATCAATACTTCGACGGAATTAATATTGACCTGTTTTGAAATACTATATACTCAAATTAGTAGACAATCATGACAATCTTTATTGTTACTGGTTACTTTATTTACTTTGGCTCGATGCCTTAAACTGTGGTCGACGATAAAGGCCGTGGGGTTCCTTCGATCTGGGCATACGTAAACTCCCTCGCGAGCTTGTTATCTCGAAAAATCAATTTCTATACCGATTCCCACGATGAAATAACAACAGTGATCGACTTGTTCTAAATCGTTTTTTCCAACAGAGCCATACTTGCGGCTACGCTCGCAAAACCACAAGTCACGCCACGGTAGACAGGCGGTCAATTTCGCTTCCGCATACACGTCGCGACCTCCTTCAGCAGCGCCTCTAGCCTAGGTTCGATATCACGGCTTGGAGCCTTCGAGGACGCTCCTAGCGCGATACAGTGGGACTGTAGACACTAACTTATCATATACTCCACATTGCACAAATGATAGGTACACGTGCTGTGGAAGGACTCTTCTTTTTTGGCCTAGCTTTTTTTATTTTTAGTTAGTTAGCATTAGCTAAACGCGCCTAAAAAAGTTTACACTTCAAAAAAATCATTCAAGAATAATTACCCTGTCCTGTTGTAATATATTCAACTACATTACAATCGACAATCAAAATTGTATTTACTAGAAATAATGCACCTAAACGAGTCACCATTCTTATAAAGCGTGAATGCCAAACAATATAAATTGATTGAATATTTTATAGGTTATGTGGAAACATAAAAGTTATTGCAACTACATTTTATACTGATGTCGTAAATGGTGATGATTCTATACATATAATAAAAATGTAAATCTAACGTGTCTGTACTTTTTAGATTTTTATGTAATAAAATGTTACAGCCCTGCTGGAAAAATCTTATAGAATATCATAGGAAAAGAGAATAATTTATAAGATTTTATGATTTACTTATAAACGTATGAGCCAGAGAAATTTTTTTCTTAAATATATTATGATATTTTATCAGTAGTTCACCAACTCATAGATTCTCATAAAAGTATTACTTCTTTGTCGTTATGAGATTTTATGAGTAATTCCATTAATTACTAATATCTATTAGATTTTATGAGAACTTCGAGATTAAATTTCAAATCGCATTTCTATGCGATTTTATGTGGAAAATTGAAAGAAAAGTAGCTCATAAGAAATTATCGACAATTTATAAGAAAATTATGAGCAATTGCAATTGAAATTCTTATGACTATTAGTGAGTATTTTCTCGGACAAATACACATCAAAATGTACTGCAACTTATAATATTCTATACGTTAAAAAGGCCCGGAATTCAAGATAAAATCCCATAAAATTCATTTTCGGATCAATTTACACGATATTCTAATTTTATGAAAAAATTGTTAATCAGTTATATACATTTAAAAAAAAACTATAGATTTGAAATATTTAATTTTAAAAAAATTTGAATCATTGTATTCTATTCATAATTGTGTATTAAAATTAAAATGATGAAATCCAGACGCCTTAACGAGTGAGAGCGCAGTAGCAAAATTGAAGTATATTAGAGAGGGATGTTGCTCTTCCGGTTCGAACCCCTTTCGGTCGTTTGTTACGTCATTCGACAAAAGCTCGTCGGAAAGTGCAACATTATTATCCATTGTTCGTGAAGATTTTTTGTGATGCTTAGAAGTGAAAAATGTTTGCGTACATTAAAATACTCGGAAAAATTGTGAACGTGAACGAGATCCAGAAGTTCGAGGTATAATATATGTGCCTTGCCTACGAAAAAATTTAATATTACAATTGGTCACAAAACTGAACAATGCACGTGGTATCGAGGCCATACAATCTTCGAATAATATTACTGCACTAAATTCCACAATCCACGATATAACTCCCAGATAAAATGTCAGAGGTCGCTTTGTTATAACACTAGAATATTAAAAAGTTGATATTAAAAGGATATATCAGTACGCCTAAGTGCTCCTAATTTTTTTAATATAATAATGTGATCTTTTACATCAGCAAAGTTGCCGGTTTATATATTTTATGGAAATAAAGGCATAAAACTGTAGGATAGTGTTAGTAATATTTAACTTTATATAGTTTATAAATTTCAAAATTTATGTTAGTTTTTTGATGTTAGTTAGTTATTTAGTAACTTTTCTAATCTCTGACATACAAAATACTGAAATTACAAACAAAATCAATGAAAAGCGTCTTGCTCTTTCCTTAAAATAAACAAAATAGGCAATTTACTAAAACAGAAGCTGGCAACTTTGTCATTATTTGTCAAATTGTGGTCGCTTTCGTGAATTTTCGTAATTTGGTGCTTTATTTATCGTTCTTTCCATTCGTTTTTAACTGTAGTGAAAATAGTGTAATTTCATTTATAATTTTAATTATAGCAGTTTAAGATTTTAGTGCCCATAGTGTAAGGTTACATATTTTTAGACAATATGCCAAATAAAAGAGATTCTTGCTGTGTTCCTGGATGTGAGAGTAAGAGATTATAAAAAAATAATAAAATTAAGCTTTGTTATTAAAATATACGTTAAAAAATCCACTATAAATTACAATTTATACCGTTACAACCAACGGTGGATTGAACAAAGAGGCAATGAACACCTCGGCTTCCGAATTAGCCACACTAGGACAAAATGGGGGTTCGCATTAGGAATTCGCATCACTAATTTGGGGTTGTTTTTGTATAAGGGTTGGGTACTCCTTTCAAAAGACACCCCCTTCAGCCCGCGGAGACGCGTAATTTTGTTTTTTTATATGTGTTTGGAGTTACTTCTAAGGGAATGTGATTTTTCCTTCAGATACGCATTTTTAAGGTTTATAATACTACAATTTTGTTGTTTTGTACATATTTATTGTTGTTTTATAATTTTTCACTATTATTTTAGAAAAAAAAAACAAAAGACCAAATATAAGTTATTTGTATGACAAACGGAACGTTTTCCGTGATCTGATATTTTTTATATTATTTGTATTATGTTTAATCCAAAACTCAACTGTCCCAATCGTAGAAAAAAATGTAATATAAATTCTTTGTTTGATCATAAAGCCTTTGCACATATAACACAGGCGAGCGAACAAACTACTCGGAGCAAATCCGACTGAGTCACGTTAGGTTAATAGAGTAATAGGGCCCGTCCTACTAACTATGTAGGTTAGTATTGCGAACACATATCACATTCCTTGTTGTTTTAGATTAAATTTTATATAAAACCACTATGAGCTTAAATGTGAAATATCTGGGTGAAAAATGAGGACAGAAGTTTATTGTAAATATTTTTTCGTTCTCAATATTTATAATTTCCCATCAATAATTTATTCGTTAATGTGTAGATATCCATAGTTTCATACAAAGGTTTTAGTAGGTGGTAGAGCCACTCTGAATGTATTACTGGTTTCAACATGAATGGGTTGACTCGGCCGGGGTAGTACCACCCGACACAGAAAACCGACGTGAAGTAACAGTGCTTGCATTGTTGCGTTTCGTTCGGTTAGTAAGAGTACCGGAGGACCACCTCCCCTACCCTTTCCTCTTCCCTTCCTCATCGTCCCCGCAAACACAGGATGGCAACGCGCTTGCGACTCCCCTGGTGTTACAAGTGTCTATGGATGTTGGTGATCGCTTAACATCAGGTAACCCATCTGTTCGTTTGCATCCTATGATATAAAAAAAAAACAAAGTATTATTTTTTAGTTGAAAACTCAATTTTTCTTCATGCAAAGTTGCTATTATTTTTAGTCCTGCTACAACATTTTTACATACTTAAAATTTTGGTTTTTCCACACAATTTACACTTTTCCAGCAATCATTTGTTGCTCGACTTGTATATAGACATAGTATTGTAAAAACCGTTTAGTTTAGATTTAACATTAGGAGTTAGTAATAATTATACAAACTACTACACTTATATAAAGTTTATATCATATACATGTAATATATCAAGAAAAGATTTAAAATATGCTAAAGAGAGAATTGTTATGAAGTCATATTCTACTTTTATTAACACATAGCTATTTAGACATCTAAATATAACTTTACCAGAGAGGTGGTGTGTTTTAAAATTAATATCACAGTGATGTCAATCATAACCAATTTTGTAATAAAAACTTTAGAGATCATAGTATATTTCATGTTAAGTGTAGCTTACTTGATTAAGAGTATTATACAGTATAGAGATATTGAATGTGATGTCTGGAAATAATTTATTTTAAATCTTATGGCAAGATATTTATAAAATTGTTACAATTAATAAATTAGTTTACCACCATGGCTTATATACACTTATACACATTCATATACTGTCCTATTGAGCACCTCATAGTTCACCATATAGATGGACTCTCCTGGACATTTTGTTAGAACAATAAATGAGTTTTTTAATGAAATGTAATACATTTACAAAAATTGTCAATAAAAAAGGGCTTCTTTTGCAATTCTTTATTAATAACAAG
The DNA here is from genome assembly GCA_036509395.1 of Antheraea yamamai. Classification (NCBI taxonomy): domain Eukaryota; kingdom Metazoa; phylum Arthropoda; class Insecta; order Lepidoptera; family Saturniidae; genus Antheraea; species Antheraea yamamai. The sequence continues at coordinate 4,424,657 of AP028452.1, read as the reverse complement.
AGCTTTAAACATAACTCATCAAACTGTATCAAGATTCAATAAAAACAGCATATATTTACTATTCACTAATGTTACTGGACACCGTGATGATATAAATAATTTTCAGGGATTTTACTTGTACCGCAGACACTCATAGAACAATTTGGTTATAATCCTTTACAAGAATTTGTCTTTTTTAGGAGATCCAACTCGTGTATTTACTATAAATGTATTTTTCTATTCTTCTTAGGATTTTACCGGGATCACCTAAAAAAACAATATATTGTTATTTATCTGTATGATGTTAAAAAAGTTCTATAGTCTTGAATTAACAATATTTTTATAAAATAAATTTGAATTTGGCATACATTATGGCACACATACAGATATTAGTCACATGAACACAGTACTAGACTTGCTAATAAAACAAAAGAGAGATCACAACAACTCAACTTAAGAGTAAAGCTTATTAACATGAGATTTATGTAAAAGCATAGTTAATTATCTCCATCACTTAACCTACACCCATATAACCTATATTATTTTTATGTATAAATATTGATTCATGAGATTAAGGTAACTTTATAAATATTTTATGGCTAGTCCACTTTCTTAACATCCTTTTGAGTTATAAAATGGCCATGATGTTATCATTCTATATCTTAGTAGCATAAAATAATGATTCACCCAAAATCTGTAAATTACAATCCAATTCCTCACATACTTTTATTCAAATTACATACACATATATTCACATTTGTGGTCGGCCTTATATGCCTTTGTAGTGCCACTGAGAGATTTAGATACAGCTTATTGGATTAATTAAAAAATGAATGAATATAGCAAACAGGTATACCTACATCTTATGTGAAAACTTAAATGTTACAACTTACCTTATTATAAATAGAAATATCACCATTAGATTTATCCATGTAGGGTATAATAATACATTTATGAACACTTAGAATTTCTTCAATATTTGATCATTTCTTCTAACTCTTTGAGAATTTCAATTTGACTAATCTAGTTGTTATATCGACTTATATTTAGCAAATCTCTTTATGCATATGTTTTATTTTTGTTTCATATTCAAAAGAGAATGTTAATAACGTATAATTTTGAATAAATATCACAATGAAACACTAAAATAATCTCCTACGATCCTTATAAAGTACCTTTTCCTCAATCGTCTATATTGATACTTGTTTTCAATTTAACAATTCGATTTACAGCTGTCAAACAGATTGAAGAGTACCGATTTTTCGATCCTAACGAAAAAGTCGATCGAAGTTGGTTTTAATTTGAACCACAGCCCAAACAAGCACTATTGTTGATTTTAAGAGTACGAATTAGCCCGAGTTCAAATAAAATTCGATTTGATTTAAACTCGAAAGCGTCAAGAATAAGCCAGCTGATACTTATATGTTTATACACTGCATTTATGTCTATTCAAGTTTGGTCTATGGTCGCAATAATACATTTCTCTATATGTTGCCAAGTTGAACCTTAGGCTTCAGTATATTATTTTTTGAAAATTTCCAGATTGCACCAGTCTTCACAAATTCCCGCATCCGGTGAAAGAGAGTGGAAGATTTAGAAGATGGGTGATAGATATTGGTGGCGACATATTGGGATTGGACGATGAGTACATATACCGAAATCGTTGTGTATGTCACATTCACTTCGATGAATATTACAAATGCCGTAACAACAGAATCAGCAATATAGCTCTTCCTACTTTAAATTTACCTGGTGCGTTTATGTTTTAAAATATATATCCTAGTTTTAATTGCTCTTATTTTAATAATACATAACTTTTTCCATGTTATTCCTTGTAAAGTATAAAATACAAGTAATATTTTGTGAAACTATCAACTTTCTAATTATTCTTGTCTTTGTGATAGACTCATAGCAAAAAAGTCCAAAACTTTGAAACCCTGAAATCATTAATTTTACTCATAAACATATAAAACAAAAGAAAAACAATACTTGTAACCCGATAATTTATAATCATTTTAGGATTTAGAAATACTATACCAACACTAAGAAGGCCATTGCAAGAAATGCAAAATATAATCTCAGAAGTCTCAGTACCATCAACATCCACAATAAAAGCATATGAAACCAAGTCATTAGAACCGGTCAACCAAGAAAAAGGCTTGATTTGTTGATATATAACTACATAAATTGTATAATAAAAATAATTGATTTTCTTTTTTATTATTATTGAGTGAATGCCTCTGTCATATGTTTTAATGACTGGCAATCTTAAGCTACCTCCATAAAATTGGTCTTGGCTGTTTTGACCAGATCGTCAGTAAATCTGGCAATAGTACATTGCATCTTCCTATTTGTAGTTAGCACTCGAGAACTTTTCTTCCCCGTTGGTTATCAATTCTTTGAGCAATTTCTCAGGCAAATTTAATGGCGGTTTAACTATTCGTTAGTACTTGCTGGTGGTTAGATAACTCATGAATGTGTGTATCTAAACATAACTAAGATACAAACTGTTTAAAGCTAGTTTATCGTACCTGAACAATTTCGGCCATTTAATGGTTCCATTATGTTATTGATTTTAATGACTGAAATAGGTAGTGCTCTAGAACTGTACTATCCTATGATATTATTAATTATTTTATCTTATTTATTATCTACCCAGAATCCCACACTGTGAAAAGAAACGAGCAAAAGACAAGAAGGCTACATCTGACTAAACCACAAAAAATATTATTTAATGAAATAAAGAAACTGAAGTTAAAACTGAATAAATGGAAAAGTCAGTCTAAAAAACAAAGTGCATCCTTGAAATTGGCAAAAAATTTAATAACAAATACCAATTTTTTAAATATAACAGAGAATTTGACAGCTGCTGGAAAACTTCTGACTCTGTTGCAATTTAGGTAGTACAAAAAAAAACTAAAGGACGTAGGTTTTCAATAAATAAAAAAAATTTGGCCCTAGCTATATTTAAACAAAGTCCTAAAGCATACAGATTCCTTAGACAAATACTTATTTTACCAGCTCCTCAGACTTTAGTAAAATTATTAAGTATGGCCATGATAATGCCTGGTATAAATGAAAAAAATTTAGAACAACTTCGAGTAAAGGCTATGAAAATGAACACCACAGAGAAATTATGTGTGCTTCTCTTTGACGAAGTTTCAATACAACCTGCTTTGACATATAATGCAAAACAAGATCTGATTATAGGTTTTGCAACTGATGGAACAAAAACTTTATGTTCATTCGCAAACCATGCGTTGGTTTTCATGATAAGAGGACTTATGAAAAACTATAAACAACCAGTGGCCTATATGTTTTGTACTGGAGCAACCAAGGCTACATAACTCAAAATATATATCACAAAGGTTATTGAAAAATTACAAGAAGTAGGATTCATAGTTCTTGCGACTGTTTGCGATCAGGGGACAAATAATCAAAAAGCAGTCAAAACTTTAATAGAAAACACTAAAATAGAATATTTAAAAAAAAACATGGAATTAAAAAAGAACATGTTTATTGTAAATGGCCAGGAAATTCTGAGCATATTTGACCCACCTCATTTATTAAAAGGCATCAGAAATAATTTATTGGTCAAAAATCTAAAATATGAAGTAGAAAAAAAAGGATATATAGCTAAATGGGCCCATATAGAGCTGTTATATAATGAAAATTCTGCATACAAAGGAATCTGACTCATGTCTAAATTAACTGAAAACCATGTTGTACCCAACAAAATAGATAAAATGCGTGTAAAGTTTGCAAGCCAGATCTTCAGTGAAACTGTTTCTTCCAACATGGGCCATTTAGCAGGTGGGTCAATATTCGTGTTGAAATGATTTTGTGCTAATTTTCAGGGATATGAGAGTGTCATTTAGATGCTCAGCCATGTTCTTCATGTCTGTGGATATAGATATAGCTAGATCTCAAGGGCCTTTGCATTGCCATCTCAAATTCTTTGCAATATGTATTCTGCTATGCTTGAGAATTGGTTCATTATATTCTAACACACAGATAGCATGGTTATTTCCACTTGTTAGATGTCTGTCCGTTAAAAAACTAGACTGACAGGGGCGGTGTTTCAGTTTCATATATTATAGAGAGTAGTAAAAAATTAATGGGTACTGGATTTTCACAAATATAAAAGATACTTGGTTAAATTTATCCACAGCTTTTGTTGAAGGTGTCACATGCATATGGGCACTTATTTTATTTGATAGTTTTACTATTTGTTAATTTATTAGTTTATTAATTTCATGTTGTGAACATATAATGAACAAACCCGTCTCTCGTGAATACAAGTCTAATCAGGTAGAAGCATATCATCTTTAGCTTTTATTGGACCAATAATAAAGTTCTTTTTTTTTAGAAAAGAAGATTATTCCTGAGGAATGCAAAGAAACTGCTGATCTACTGCTCTTCTTTGATAGACTTTTTGATTTCCTTAATAATAGTTACAGTAAAAAAAATAAACACGGAAAACCTTATTTAAAGGCAGTAAAATCAAACTCAATCCATCACATACTTTGGCAAGAAGCTAAGATGACTTTACAATTGATGAAATTTATAAATCGAAAAGGAAAAGAAGAACGCGTACCGACGCTTGAGAATTGACTTTGGACAATAAATAGTGTACAAGATTTAATTAAAAAAGTAAATTATGAGTATAATATTAATTCCCTGTGGACAAGACATTTGAACCGGGATCCATTGGAAAATTTTTTTGGTGCCATACGGAGCCAAGGCTTAAGAAACAATAATCCAAGTGCTTCCGCCTTCCAATCTGCTTTCACAAGTTTAATTATTAATAATTTGACAAGTATTCATGCTGTAGGGTCAAATTGTGAAGATGATTTATGTGATTCGTTACAAGTTTACTTTATTAGCCAAGATTCAAAAATTGTTAATGTCCATGAGTTAGATGAAGCTCATTTGACAGCCAATATCATTACATTCGAAGAAAAAATGGATAATGAAAGGATTATGGCCCCTCTTGCCTATGTATCAGGCTACATACTACGCCAGTGCAAAAAAAAAAATTAAAATTGTAAAATTTGTAAACAAGTTTTATGTGATAGTACTAACAGTTGCGCATACATTAAACATAGAGAGTATGCAGGACGAAATTGGTTATCATATCCAACTACAGATTTGATCAGGATTATATCAGATATCCAAGAAATATTTTACATTATAATCAAAGATAATTTTAATAAACCTTGTATAAAAGAGTACATAAAAACGGTAGTACTTGTAACTATAGATTTTAAATGTATAGTTTGTGAATCTCATAAAAATCGTCTCATTGACTTTCTAATGAATATTACATTAAGGTTTTTACTATACAACTACTGCAAAAGTGTTAATAACATTTTGATGGGGAAAAGGAATATGGAAGACTCCAACGATTTTATTCAAAATGCTGCTCAGGATCATTTTAATAAAAATTTGAAAAAAGTAAGGAAATAATTAAAAATATATTAAATTATCCGGAATTTCTCGTTACTTCCGCCTTCAATAGATGAATAGTAGTTTCATCTTCGTACAACAAAAAAAGTTTGAACATGAATAAATAAACAATGGATGATGCTTTGATGTATGGATTTACTGTTACAAGGACCAGCTTCACGTACGCGCCATATTAAATATCATGCCTACTATTTAATATATTGGGATTGTGATAAGGTTCTATTTCCTGTAACAGCGTATCAACTAACTAAGGTATATATAAGTAATTATTTAAAAGTTCGATGTAAATAATATATTATGTACATTTTAATATTTGATTAGTTAGTTGATATTTGAAAATATTGATCATTTTGGGTCTATGCGAAACTTCCTCTACCCAAACGTTATTTAAATAAGGTATCTACTACCCGTTTCATATTTGGTTATTAAATATAATATTATTATTATGTATTATTTATAAAACCATATCTGCATAATGTTTAATTGATGACTGATTTTTTATAAAATTAAGATGTTTTTATTGTTTGATCATGATATGATGTTTTGTTTACTTATACGTTATTGAAATTATAATAATATCGTTTATTTCAGACTCATCCTAGAATTACATCCATATTTGTTGGTACAATTACAAATTAGTATTAGTAATAATAATATAAATTTATAGAGATACAAATATTTTTTGTAAAATAAGATACTATTTTTATATTTGTTTGTTGAATATAATACTTATAATTGTAAATAAGGGAGTGGAATGCAAAGATAGAATCAGTTTTGTATAGATCTGCTACAATGAACATTGTTCTGTAGTGCCTACAATGTTTTGTTAGACATAATCGCCTTGCCGAATTTCTGCTCTTTCATTACGATGGATTTCCACAAAGTACCGCTTTCGCCAATTAAATGTATTACTTTGTTTTAGTTTATATCCCACAAATATGTAAAATAAATGTTTGTATCAACATTACATGGTTTTACTAATGAAATTGAATGATTATGAATGATATTAACTTAAATTTAAGAAAACCATTTTCACTGCCTCTGTAGAGGAAGGAAATTCAAATATTGTTAATAGTATTTTGAACTTAATTTTCATTTTGTGTTGTAAAAATAAGATATTGACGTCGCTAGTGCTAGTAGCCAAAATGTTAATATCTAATTTGTAAGTTCAAAATGCTATTAACAATTTTTGAATTTGTCTTCTGAGGTGTTTTAGGCCGGCGATGCATTTACACACAAAATTAGTTCCTTGATTAAAATACAGATGTCGCTTTAGAAAGTGCCCAACAGCCACCGAAAGATAGGTCCTATTTCCTTTTTACGGATAGTACTCTTTGGCGGTATCTTTCAAAGCAGGTTAGTTAACAATATTTTTATAACTGTTATTTTCAGTAAAATTAAAATACAAAATGTTAACTGTAATAATAAATGACAATATTATTTTTAGGCAATTATAAATTATTTTTAGTTTATAATCATTTTAGTCCTATTCATAGGTTTTCAGAAGTTATGAGATTGTATATAGATTCTATGTTATTAAGTTCATAATTTATAAAATCCCATAATTTTATTTCGATTTTAAACAATTTCAAGGTCTTTTGAGATTTTTTGTCTCAATGCAAAAAATAGTTTAACTTCTTTTTTTTTCGAAGAATTTATAATATACAATTTGAGAGCATTGTAAAAATATTTTTTTAATCTACAAAATTATTGATTTATATCGATTAAAGTATAATAATTGTTTTAACCATTCAACTATTTCAAATCATTTTCTTATTCTTTGTACGAGAGATTTAGACTAATAGTAATAATTAAAAAAAAAATGTAATACTTTCTCTAACATTTGAATTTTTGAAAGCTATAAGATTCTATCGTACTTCATTTCAATTTAAAAATTTATGAGATCCTATGGTATCCTTTGTTCTTCTCAAATTATTTAGTCTTGGGATTTCTATTTGTTTTTCTTATTAATTACTCAGAATTTTATCTTTTAATCACTATTATTTTTATATGTCAATTTCAATGATTAAGATTACTCCAACTAACAGAAGAAAATGCAAATCAATATGGACTTCTGGACTAATTTTAAATATTGTTCTTTTTTTAAATCTGTATTTCATCTGTATGTCAGCAAACTTAATCGGACAGTACTAAAGATGAATTAATGTAACAAAATATATATTGAATTGCAATCTCATGTGGTTGTCAATACGAATTTATGTAAATTACTCATAATGAAATATAGTTATATAGTATCATAATAAACATAGTTCATCTGGATTAAAAATTAATAGCCATCAATACAACATCATTTCTAAATCTCTCTGATTGCTTCTTTACGATTTTTTAGTCCACTCATTAAATCTCATGAATATTTGTAATCTAAACACGTGCTCATTAATTCTTATAACTTTTATATTACATCCATTATAACTTATAAGATTCTAGATTTTTACTTAAAATATGGTGAGACACTGAAGCTACTCATAAGATCTCTTAGATCTTATGAGTTATGGCCGTTATGAGTATTTCCTCGGACAAATGCACCTATTAAATCTTATAAAATATTTTCGTATTATTTTTTTTATGAGAATGTATGAGTTTTTTCCATCAGGAGGTGTCTAGGAATAAGTAATAAAATACATTTCAAACAATTTCTCTCTGTATTTTTGTATGAACACGCATCACTGCTAAAATACTACGTTCATGATAAAACCTCTCTGAGAATCATAAAGCATATCTTCGAGTAACATTTAGTCTTTGTTTCATTAAAATCGGTTCGGCCTATCTAAAGTTATTCTACTTTTAATGATAACGCGACTTAAGTACGAGAGAAAAGTAGATAAGTAAATAGATTTAACACATTCAGATGATTTTATTAACCGCCGTTTTTTTTACGTAAGGTTTCACGCGGGCGAAGTTGTGGGCACAGCTAGACATGTATTACTTGGATGTGTTGTTTTACTTATAATAATAACTAACTGCTCGCCCCGGCTTCGCACGGGTGTCGTAACAAAGACCATTGCACCTAGATTGTGTTTATACGATTGAAAGTCTTCGAACAAACTTTAACTTAGGTTTTCTTGGTTGTTTAATAGTATTTTTGATATTACTATTTTGTATGTTAAACTAGCGGGCCCGGCGGACGTTGTCCTGCCTTGATAAGAAAAAAAACATAAAAGTCAACCGCAGCGCCACCTACCGGGTCCAATTGTGAATCTAAACGATTCTCGGATCCACTGGAACACGCATGCAAAATTTCATCAAAATCGTTACAGCCGTTTAGGAGGAGTTCAGTGACATACACACGTACAGAAGAAATTTATATATAAAGAAGATATGACCATGAAGTGTCATATCCTAAAATACTGCAAACGTTTAAACTTTCACCTGGTATAAATAACAGACGCCATATTAATAAGAGTTTGAAGTTGTGAGAGGAATTTTTACTCATTCATGTGTTGACCCTATACCTCGGAGTCATTTAATTTCAGATATCTAACTGATAAGACTGCGGTCAAACTTGTGGTCAAAAAACTCCGAAACAAAAATATGTAAAAAATGAAATTCCTATTTGTTTGCTGAAACTGTTACTTTGCGGAAATCCACAATTAAATATTAGTGTTATGGTCCAAGAGCCCGTGATTGCCAGACCTTCGTAATTTAATAAAAGCTGAAAGTTCTTCCATGAAAGAGCTAAATATTAGTAACTAAAATCCAGTGTCATGATGAACACCGTAGCTACTCCACCGATCTCCATGAAACGTTGGCATCACGTCAGGTTCACTAGTTAGGGTTAGGGTTCAGTGCGTGTGTGTACCCCAATTCAATCACTGCTTCAGCTGGTAAGGGAAGGTGTTCACCGTACGGTCATACAATTAAAAAACAGGCGTTAACTTGAACTTTTAATTTAAACGCCCCCGTATCTATAACATTCAGTGTGGGCCAGCGTACAATAACTGGCTCGCCGTTCATACGTCCGCTCACATATAATTTGCTTCCATGCATACATTATACCCCTACACATGTATAATGTGGACCAACTTGACAGATAAGATAATTTATATTTCGATTAATGGCCTCAATATTTTTAAATTACAAAATTAATTATTGTCAATGTTGATTATTGTTAACAATTTTAAGTTTCATCAGTCTCGAACAGATGGCGCTTTAAAATAGTTGTTGACAGAAAACTGTAAGACCAAATGTTATAGATATCTCATAGATGGCGCCACGTTTTAATTTTGAATTTATTTTTAAACTCCAGTTTGTTTTATGGTGCACGTGTTCAACATCTAATAACTGAGCCACAGTAACGCGCGGCAGGGTCAGCTAGTATTTAATGAAATTTCTGACTATTGGTAAAATTCAAATCATTTCCATGTCATTCAGCCCTATCAAAATTCTCCTTAAATCTTCTCCAATTATTCATTATTTTCTTAGAATAAGACTACAATATACAATCTATTATTTATTCAAGTAATCTTAAACTATTTTTTCTACTGGCAACCCTAACAATTTTCTAACGGCGACTCCATAATTTTTTACCGTTTCCTCATTTTCACCTTGATTCATTAGTTCTGAAACCGCTTTCTTATATTCCTCACCATGAGGTATACCTGATATATCATAGGCTCTATATTCTTCTTCACTGAGTGTGTTTTTCTCATCTTTAACGCTAAAATACCAATTAATTAAACACTTCTTCGATTGATTCTTATCCCAATTGTAATACTCCATATCTTCTTCCATCTTCTCTTTCTCCCACTCCTCAAAATTCCAAGATTCATGATACGAAGCCGTTAGGAGGTAGTTAACATAATCCAAATTTTGAACACGTACAGGACAACGGTCTGCTGTTATGGTCACCAAATCAGATTCTTTATCGTACCGGTCACCAACTAACCTAATAAACTTGTCTCTTGCATGTTCATCTAGCTTTAATGACGACAGTTTTATACGTAGAGTGACAATTCTCGCCAAAGGGTTCCGTATGGAGGGACTAGCATGACAGTAATCGGAAGTTATAATTTCCACGGGATAATGATTCTCTATACTTTCCTCAGAGTTTAAAAGCTTCGGCCATTCTGTGCAAAACTTCTTTATGCTCTCACATTGACTCTTTATGACTGGTGGTGTCAGGTGTAGGAAGTTGGGAACCTTCATGAGTTCAGCATTAGCTTTCTTGCCTGGCGGAGCTTGACCTTTTGTGACATAGCCTTGTCGTAGTGGTAGTGGCACAGATGACGGATGGAAAGTTTTCGGACCAGGCCACACATTACCCCAATTCTGCAAAAAAAAAAAGAATTATCCTTACAGGCTGCACTTTTTGCTTATGTATCCATATACATTTACAATTAAAATGCTCATATTTTCCTAAAGAACTATCCTAACTAAGAATATAAATAAACTAGCTGTGCCCGCGACTTCGTCCGCGTTAAACTTTATATAAAAAAACAGTGACTAATAAAAATCATCTGAATGTATTACCTTCATTTACTTATCTACTTTCCTCTCTTACTTGAGTCGTGTCCTCATTAAAATTACAATAACTTTTGATAGACCAAACCGATTTTAATAAAACAAAGACTATATATTACTCGAAGATATGCTTTATGAGATGAAGAGGTTTTATCATGAATGCAGTATTTTAGCAGTGATGTGTTCTTTCAAACAAACAGACAGGCTTTTCTATAATTGATTGAAATGTATTTATTTCCTAGAACCATACAACATTTTTTTTACAAAAATTAAATTGAATTTTAGATTTACATTCTTATTATCTATACTAATAATATTACAAAAGTAAAGTTTGTGAGTTTGTGACGTTGTAGGAGGTAATCTAAGTAACTACTGGTCTGATTTGAAAAATTCTTACAGTGCTATCTTAGCACTATATCTCTAGCTTAATTATCGAGGAAGGTTATAGGCTATATATCATCACGCTAAGACCAATAGGAGCGGATCACCAATGAAGGATATTTCAAAATCACAGTTTTTTCCCTCTTGAGAGCTTCCGCTGCGTGTAAGTGTTAGCCCAAAGTAACTATTCCACACGAACGGGCAGAGGCTAGTATGTATAGATATAGAAGATAAATATAAATTGTCCATTACATTTTCCCTTGACTATTCAAATGATCATCATGGAATCTGCATTCATATTGTCAACCAAAGAGAAAAGTAGAAAGGGAAAAGTATGAATGGTATCTAATAAAAAAAAATCCACTGTCCTTGAGGGATAGCTCAAATTTACCTTAATATGTGTAAAACCTTTTTAAAAGACTATTTAAGATAGTGTATCAAGTGTATAACAAATAAAACTAAAGAAAATCAATCAAAATCTATGCAATACTTTTTGCGTATTGCATACACAACAACAGACTCCTATAAATTTATTTCTGTAGAATAGTAAGTCTTTACTTTTAAAAACCGAACCAATCACAATTCCAGGAAAAAACGTTTCAAAGTCTAGAGTACTAGAGTACCGTTAAGTTTTTCAGTTTCCTACACAATATTATATAGAACTGCAGTTGTATAATCTATACTAATACTATAAAACTAAAGAGTTCACTTGAATATGTTAATCTCAGGAACTAAAAGTCCGATTTGAAAAATTCTTTCAGTGTTAAATAGCTCATACATCGAGGAAGGCTATAGGCTATATCGTGACGCTGGAGCCAATAGGAGCGGAGCACCAATGAAGAATGATTCAAAATCGTAGTTAACCTACATATTAATCTATACTAATATTATAAAGAGGTAAAGTTTGTGACGTAGGGGGTCATCTCAGGAACTACTAAACAGATTTTGAAAATTCTTTTACCACCACGTTATTCGTGAGTGTCATAGGCTATATATCATCATGCTAAGACCAATAGGAGCAGAGCAACAATGAAGAATGTTTTAAAATCGGGTTTTTTTTTTGCTTTTCAGAGCTTCTGCTGTGTCTTAGCCCAAAATAACTATTCCACGCGTACGAAGTCGCGGGCAGAAGCTTTTAACTAATTATATTATCTATACCAATATTATAAAGAGGTAAAGTTTGTGAGGTTGTAGGGGGTAATATCTGGAGAGTCGGAGAAAAAATGGTCAAACGAAAATGTTTCTAACGCTGCCTCAAGATGAGAGACAAATGATTGAGTTCTAAAGAAAGGTTGTAGCTTGATAATGCCTATTACCGCCAAACGAAGTGGACACTGGTCAGCTAGTTAAAAATATTTTCACTCTCTATATAAACGAAGAGTTAAAGTTAGCTTTATTTTTCCAATATCAGTTTATTAACTCTCTGTGAACACTCGTCTTCATTTGTAGCCTTAAAAGTATGTATTTGTAGTATTTAAGTGACCTGGTACCGCATATACACAGAGATTACCTATATCTATCCTAAATTACTCTTATGACTCTAGAAAAACTTCTGTGGGCCTAAATGGTTATAGTTTATAAACTGAAATATGCTCCAAATGTGAGTGATCATTGACAGGCAAAATGACTTTAACAAAGATGATGTTTATTACGAAAGAATAATAATAATCCAGGGAGACTAATTTATTTTAAAATGAAAAAGAATTTTATTTAGATAACTGAACATTTATCCTTTTAGGGTATTTCCACATAAGTGGGGTAGTCCTGTAAAAGTAGTCCGGTGAAGCTGTTAAGACCTTGCTAGGTCAATAGCCTAGTCAGTTCGAAAAAAAAAAAAGGAATTTCCACATTTAACATTATCACATCAGCTAGTAAGAGACCAATTGAAGGGTGATAGGTCCCCTCCAGAATGATGGTATGTGCATAGCCCCACATACGCCCACAATGTATTGGTTACTTCAGACTCGGAGAAATCCACAGTTCTATATTTTCTCACATTCCATGGTACTATATTATCTAATTTGTAATGCAGACGAATTCCTAATGCAGCCCCATTATAGGGTGGTGATGAAGGTGATGTTTGGAATTAACAGCCCTCTCTGTACATCCGCTAACAACGATTGTAAGTTTAATGTATTATAGAAATATGCATGTTACTAAGATAAACCCGTCCAGTTTCTTTACTATATCTGAGTTTTCTTCAACTTCAACTTTTAAATAATGGCGTCTTGTAGATAAGAATTTTGCCAGCGTTAAGTTAGTCATGGGAGACTCACTTTATAGGTAGTAATAAATATTAATTGTATTTTGCTCTTCCAGATTAGGCCAGTGTAATATATCCAAGGACAAATACAATATATATAATCATGCTTAAATAAATAAATATAAATTTACACAATAATTAGTGTTAGTAATGTTAAAGTCTAATTTTGTTACTAGTTATAAAATTTGCCAAAGTATAGACAAACGGAGAAAACACATGTAAAAGCAAAGATTTAAAATCAGAAGGACGGGGTATACTGTTAGGCAAATTATCATACAAGAAATATACTAAATTAGGACAATTGAAGAAGATGTGTTCGAGAGTGCCTTCGTCTAGCCCACATTCACATATTGAGTTGTCCCTGATTCTAAGCTTTGCAAGATGTTGTGGAGAAAACACGTGACCTATCCTCAGATACAGATAGTAGATGCAGCAAGTTTACAACATTCACGATACTTATAGAACCATGGCTTACTCGGGATATTATCTTGAATAGAAACTGACTTCTAAGGTCTAAATTGAGTATTCGATTTTGATTTATTATTTAGTGAATTACCTGGTCAGTGGCCATCCTGTCGGCTCTATCTGGTTGTACATCCATTTTCCTGGCAGTTCTCCTTTGTTGTCTACCTCTTTTCTTCATAATATCTAGTACGCGAAATTCTTCGTCTTCTTCCCCTTTTTTGACAACAGTTTCCGCTGAAGTAGAGTTTAATCTCCATACTTTCGAGTTATGTACAATGGATACGCGACCAGGTCGGTAGTGTTTTATAAAAACACTCATACTTTATAATTATATATTCTTAAATTATCAACTATGTACTCATAATACCCATTTTTAGGTTACAAAATGAAAGAATGTATTCTTTTTGGTTCCTTATTAAGGAAAAGGCAAAGGTATCAAGACCACACAGCCAAGTCAAGCGTTACTGAATATAATCTACATACATCTAAATCATTAACTTGCTCTTTAAGTTACGAAGCCGCAATATTTGCCAGTCTAAATGTTTTATTATAAATATTTGTATTATTGTAAGTGACCTAATGTATCTATTAAACGATACTGCCAACAGCATTTAATCAATTTCAGACACCAAATTACGAAGTTAAAAAAAAATTGATAAGCAAGATTTCGCCAAAAATTTGATTAATCACCTTTTATTTATAATTTGATTGCGTTAGATAACGTATTTTAAATTTATGTACAATGAATTAAAATATAAGCAATACAAACACAAGATAAAATATGAATTTTTCTTTTATTTACATTTTTTTGTTGTCTATACTGAAACATAAATACCTGCATAATTATATAAATATATTTATTTCTTTCTTACATTAATATTTATAACAAAAACTAATAGCAACTAGGAGCGTAAAAGGTCATAAACAATTTCAAAATTAAATATTAGGAATACATATTTCGTAATGACAGACGAACAAATCATGCCATATAAAGAGAAGCAGAAAGGTGCGATGAATATTTGTACATTGCAAATCTTTCATAATAATATTTAATTCTCTGTCATTAAAAAATTATTATCAAGAAAATATACATAAATATACTAACATTTACAAAAATTTACGTAATTATTTTGTATATTTAATTTGAGTTATGTGTTGGTTTTTGAACGAAATATAAATTGTGTAGACTACCCAACAACCTACAATTTCCACTGTATAACCCTATCAAATTAAATCTTAGTTGCCAAATATTTCTATTGCGTTTCAACATTATCACAAATCGTTTAAATGAAAGGGATAACAAGTGCTTTTACTTGTGACTATAGGCATTTTTAAAATCTATGGTTGTATTAAAACGACAGTCGACTATTATATTTATTCTTTGTGCATGGTCTCAATAGTTTTGTTTTTTTGTGTTGTTTATATTGTGTGTTTTAAATGCCCTAATAAAATTAATATTACATTATGGCGAAGCGAAGTGAATTACAAACTAGACAAAGCAAATCCTCAACGGAAGAAGGTTTAGATTCAGAAGATAAAAATATCTACGATTTGCAGGTAGACCACCATCTTGTAAATTTTGTGATTATTTATCATTTATTATCATCCTATGATATATATTTATTTTATTATTGAAGAATATAATGTTGTTCGCGAATAAATTAGAGAATTTTGAATATATATGTTGAATTACTTAGAAATTTTTAATACTGAATAATTTTTACAGTGGGTAGGTATTACGAAATTGTTGAAAATCATTGTAAGAAATTTTGTTTTTTTGGTCAATTATCTTAGTTTTGATTGCGTATGGTGATGAAAATGCATTTGTTATTAGTAAACAACTTTTTAAACGCTATTTTGCTTTGCGTATATTTTTAAGTTGTATTTAGCAGCCATATTTTCGACATACATACTTTTACGTCAGCAAACGTTTATTTCGTGGCATTTTCTGTTATCTATCTTAGTATATATCACCTTTTGCAACCATGGTGGAGATTCAGCTCCTTTCTAGTCTTAAATTGTTAACATGTTTGCTTTAGTCATCACATGATATAAGAATAGACTTAGTAAGATGGTAGGCAAACATGAGCCTATGAATTCCATAACAATTTAAGATAATATATGAGCTACTTTGGCTTTTGTTGTAAACCA
Source organism: Antheraea yamamai (assembly GCA_036509395.1). Classification (NCBI taxonomy): domain Eukaryota; kingdom Metazoa; phylum Arthropoda; class Insecta; order Lepidoptera; family Saturniidae; genus Antheraea; species Antheraea yamamai. Next base: position 4,408,468 of record AP028452.1, on the reverse strand, counting down.
AATATATTGATATATTTAGAAGTAAATTTCTGAATTTGAAAATTAATTGTAACTTTGTATTTATTGAGTAATATAAATAGCATTAGTATATATTTTTTTCTCATGTATGCAACTCAGTTCTAGGCGAGTCATTTAGAAAGAATTGATCTGTAACATTATTTATACCTTGGAAGCTTCTAAACGACTACAAATTTGAGACAAACCCTTTATGTACAGCCATTAAATAAATCATGAGATTTTCTCCGTTAATCAGAGAATTTTAGACATTTTATTTACATGGTAAAACACACAAATAAAATTGTTGTAAACTTAATTATGTAAATGCACTTTGAAGTAAATTAGATTTTAGTAAAAGTTATTGTGATTAAAGTCATTGATGGACATATGAAAAGTTTTAGTCATCAAATGCAATATATTCAAATAAACTTTATACTTCAGTAATATAGAATCACAAATCCTTTCTATAATAATAAGTATATTATCAACAGCATATTAATATTCTACTATTGTATAAAAACTTATATGGCCTATTTTCAAGCCTAGTGAACATTACAATTATGATAAGAATTTATAATTTTTGTTGATAATATGAACAGTAAACATTATTTTTTTAATATAAATAACTACTTTTTGTGACTTAAATATAAAGTTAGACACATGCTGTTGCTTACTTTTTCGTAAGCATTATCAAGCTCTACAGCTTTTCTCTAGAACTCATCATATGTCTCTCATTGTTAAGGCAGCGTTCGTTAGAAACATTTTCGTTCAACCATTTTTTTTCCAACTTGGCAAATCTAACTCTCATAAAAAAGTCTTTTCATTTTTCGTGTTAATATATAGCCTATTACACTCACAAATAATGTGGCTGGCTTTCTATTGGTAAAAGAATTTTCTAAATCGGTTTAATAGTTCCAGATAATACCCACTGCAACATCACAAACTCACAAACTTTACCTCTTTGTAATATTTGTATAGATTGCATATATATATATATATATATATATACCTAGTCTTGCCATAAATACTGAAACAAAGAAAAAATAATTTTTTCTATTGCAAATAACATTTATTACTTTTACAGTGTGTTAGTTTAATAGATAAATATAAAACAATTTAAAATATAAAAAGCTTATTCGAAGTAGTCTCCATTGGCTGCAATACAATCCTTTAAACATTGAGGCCAGTTATCAATAGAAGCACACATTCTTTCCATGGGGAAATTCTTCACTGCCAATCATAGGGATTGTTTTAGGGACTTTAAATTATCATGACGTTTAGAGCAAGCCATACTCTCTAAAACTGACCATAAATCATAATCCAGCGGATTAAGATCGGGACTAGACGACGGCCAGTCTTCAGGTCTGATGAAGTCCGAAACGTTTGTTTCCAACCAAGACTGCGTAGACCGAGCTTTATGACCCGGCCCCGAGTCTTGCTGGAAGGACCATTCTTGGTTATTGAACATGGTGTTGTTAAGGGGTTTCACTACCTTCTTAAGAATGGTATCTTGATACACTTGTGCCAGTGTTTTGATGCTTTTCTCACAGAAGTGTAGCTCAGTCACTCTTTCATAGCTAATACCCCACCAAACCATCACTAAAGTCGGATAGTGCCCAGTTGCACTCTGTCGACTAACTGGGAAGCTTCCTTAGAGCTTTGAACATAAATACGATAATTTGTTTGTTAAAATGTTGCTCAATTGTAAAAAATTGCTCTTCATAAACAAATTTTCCTGTGACCTCCCTTTGCGTACCGCTTCAGTAGTTGTTTCGATTTTACCACCTTATTCTTTTTTAAATTATCAGTTAAGAAATGACCAGTACGTCTCTTATAGGCTGCAAGTCCTAAGTCATCTTTTAAAATACGCGACATGGTTCTAGGTGCTATCTTCATCTCCCGAAATAAAATCTTTTGCTTTCGGGCAGGATTTCTTCGAATTTTGTCCCTTACTGCTTTGACCACCTTTTTCGTACGAACACTCACACTCCGTGGACGGCCAGATCTTTTTCTGTCACAAACAGAGGAGGTGCCATTGTACTTATTAATAGCCTGGTACACAAACATTTTACTAATACCTAGCATATGGAGAGTTTTAAATATTGCTTTTGGCTCCATACCTACTATGTGTAATGCAATCAAAGCGATTTGGTTCTTTTTATCACCCCACGCCATTTTAATATCGCAAAATATTGTACAATGTATTGGCGCCAAAATGAGAAAACTCAATGAATAATCATATAACCCAAGCCGAGGTGTGCCGTGCACCCTTATGCTAGTTGTCAAAGAAAATCGGCTGAGTGCCTTAAGCGCTCGCCTTAGTAGTCCGGTGAAGCTGTTAAGACCTTGCTAGGTCAATAGCGTAGTCAGTTCGAGGAAAAAAAAAAGAGAAAACTCAATGAATAATCATATAAAAGTGACAGATTCCAATTTCAAATGTAATATTTTTTGTTTATTTTTAATTGTAACAGTATTTATGGCCAGACTAAGTATATATTGCATATATATAATTATTATTTGAAATTTTATTATATATGATATTAGATTTCTGTGTTTGCAGATTCAGATAGGTAGTTTTTGGCACTCTGTGGTTTGATGTATTTTTTATTATTTTTCCTTATTATTATTTCCTTTTTTTTTCCTGCAAACTCTTGGTCTACACTTTTTTCTAAAGTGATCAAGACAAGAGATTATTATTTATTTAGCTTAATATTATAGACTAACTTTTGCCAGTGGATTTACTCTCGTTAACGTATATTTGCCCTACCTTTTGGGAACAGTCATTTTGCTCTTTGTGTAAGGTACTCCTTTTCTGTGCCATCTGACAAGGAGTATGCCAGTTTTATTGGTGATTGGTTTGGTAGGTTAAGGTGTGAAAGCATAACAAACAAACAAATTTCGCATTTATAATATGTTCTAATATTTCCTTCGCATTATGTCTTCGTCTTCCCGTTAGTATTATAACTAACTAGCTTCTCACCGCTACTTTGTCCGAGTGGAATAGTTACTTTGGGCTAACGCTAACCAGGGCTGTAGCTAGAGTCGAATTTGAGATAGGTTACAGGTAGGGTGGAATTAAAAAAATTATCATAATTGATCTGCCCTCGAATGTCACAAATTGTGGTATCTTCGGAAAAGGTTAGATACCTATCCCTACAATTTTTTTTATCTTAAACTATGAACAAACAAATTATAATAATTTATCTTAGTTATTGGTATTTTTAAGATAGGGCATTGCCCCACAATGCCCCCCCTAGCTAGAGCCGTAAGGCTACCTAACATACAGCGGTAGCTTTCAAAAGAAAAAAAAAAACGATTTTGAAACATTCTTCATTGGTGCTCCCTTCCTATTGGTCTTAGTATGGTGGTATGTTACTCTAAAGCCTTCTTCGATAAGTGAGCTATGTAACACTGAAAGAATTTTTCAAATGAGATGGGGTTCCTGAGATTAGCGCGTTAAACAAAACAAACCCTCAGGCTTTATATTAGTATAGATATTTGTTAGAATTTACTGATGTTTGTTTGTGGTATTTTTTATGTAATTAATTATTTTACTTTATTTAAATTGTGTAAAAAATTTAAAATTTCAGAATGACATCGATACGCAAATTAATAATATTAAAATTGAAGTCTTGGATAAAGAATATATAGATGAACAAGAACCAACAGACAATTTACCTTTAAAATTCTCTATAAAAGTGGAAGTTGAAGAATTTGATGAGAAATCCAATAATATGAAATTAGGAGATAACAGGGATGCAGATTTTGTTAGTGCGAACCAGAGTATACCTCATGGAGACCGAAGTTACGCAACCGACTACACACCTGGCTTAAGTGTTGTTGATACAAGAATAGATGATATCGCTCTATCTGATCATACATTTTTAAATTTATATGAAGGTAATGAAACAGATCTATGTCTAGAAGCTGAACAAATAGCACAAACATCAAATAATATTGTTGATAAAATCCTCGCTATGGAAGTGAAAAATTTTTGTGGTGTCCTAGCCAAACCAATGCAGGATTTCACACTTTTAGACAGACAAATATATACTGTATACGAAGATTGGAAAGCCTGGTGTGATTCTTCAAAGTCTTGTGAACAACCATTATTTCATAAATGTTACATATGTGAAAAATCCTGGTGGCACTTGGGACCCTTCATAGAGCATGCCAAAGAACATGAATCAGAAGTGTATACTATCAGTTTAGAAATGAGCAAAAACTTCTTATGTAATATAGCATTGACAAATAATATACTGGATCCAGAAAGATATGTATACACAGAAGGGGATTGCTGGAGATGCAACAAACCTTATTGCTACCATGCCAAGATAGCGAACATATGTTACAAATGTAAAGGTTGCCAGAAATACTTCTTTAAGTGCATGGAGTTATACGAGCACGAAGATGTTTGCCTAGAGACATCACAAGAGAAGAAAAACATTGTCTGCAGAATTTGCAATCATAAGTATGAAACTCCTAAAGAACTGGAAAGGCACCTACATATAAGTCATACCGTTAGGTCAGACCAATTTGTGTTGTCCTCATATATGAAATGTAGATACTGTAACAAAAGACAATGTATGATTAACAACCAGATATGTCCGAAGAGATATCATAAGTTTAAATGTAAACATTGCTTCAGGAAATTCAGCAATCAATATTTTTTAGACAGCCATAAATTATGTACGGGAAGTAGTATTCGGTGTGTAGTGTGCAGTGTACTTCTGCCCTTACAATGTATGGAGATTGAGCATTATATGACCCATACGGACCTTTTTAAATTGGTTAACAAATGCTCTTTATGTGAGGACGTTTTCTTCTTTTGGGAGGAGGACACGATGAAAGACCATCAGAGTATATGGCATAAGAATAATGAAGACTATACAATTTATTTTGAAACGGTAAGTAAGTAATTTGTAATAATGCTATCTAATTCACGTCAGCTTCCTTAGGTCTGAAAAAAATCGCAAAGGCTCAGTTGAATCCAAATAATCCAGAACCATCTGCAACATGAATGTTTGTCAGTGAGGCGGAACTTTTGGTGTAAGAAAAGTTTGTCGCTAAGTAACTTTTGGTGTGTTCTGGTAGCTGCATATGAGAGTGACTAATTCAGAATAAGGAAACTCAAGTGCAGCTGTCGGAACATACTTATAGGTGCTTGGAGACATATTTTTAACTTGGGGATGGTAATTAACGAGCGAAAGGCTAAAAAAAGCCTTACCACCTTGTGTAATTGTTAGCATCACCATCATTAGCCTATAAGAAACCTACTGCAGAGCCACAGGCCTCTTCCTGAAGGAAGGTATAGGCGTAATCAGCATGCCAGCCCACAGCGTATTGGTGAATTCAAACTCTGAGAAATTCACAGTTCTATGTTTTCCCACATAAAGTATAGTAGTGAGTAGCGGTAGAGCCATGCTGAAGCTATTACTGGTTTCAACATGAATGGGTCAGTTCGCCCGCGGTACTACCACCCGATACACAGAAACACCGACGCGAATTAACAGTGCTTGCATCGTTGTGTTTCGTTCGGTCAGTAAGAGCGCTGGATAACCCACCTCCCCTTTTCCCCACTCCCCCTCCCCAAACACAGGCTGGCAACGCACTTGCGACTCCCCTGGTGTTGCAAGTGTCTATGGACGGTGGTGATCACTTAACATCAGGTGACCCACCTGTTTGTTTGCCTCCTATGATATAAAAAAAAGTACTAATACAAGAACATTTCTCAGGTTCAGGTTTCCTCACGTTGTTTTCCTTCACTGTCAGCCGATACTGTTACCAATTTAAATTAGTAAATGTATGCGAATTCCGAAAAATTCATTGCTACATGCCGGGGTTCAAACCTGCGGACGTCTGGTTAATATTCCACCAATCACACAACTAAATCACGATAACCTTTTTTTGTAATGTTTTTTGAAGTTATACTTCTTTTTTTTTTTTTTTATCTTATTCTTTGACCTTTGTGGAAAATTCCGCAATTCTGCCAGTGTCATGTACATAATATACTTCTTTAGGCGCGTTATGAAAAATTGATGAGAGTGAAATTTTAATTTTTGTGACACAAAATTAACAGTATGAAGCTGTCTGCTTAACCGCTCATTAAGTCTCGAAAAAAAAAGCTACCAACAAAATAGAAATTGAACCTCGATATTAGTCGCGCATGTTGGTACGCTCGTGGTTTTTTTTTTTTTTTTTGTCGTTTTTTTCTACAAACGTAGATTAAGGCGAAAGATAAAATTTTTGAACAGATTGTTATCTTGTTACGCCAAAGAAGTATAACTTCTAACGCGTGTACATAAGTACACACACACTTTTTTTTTTTATATTTTGTAACATTGTTTTTATTTAGTTGTGTTTAGTGATTATGAGAAGGAAATGAAAATTTTACTACAGATAAATAATTAATGATATCTCTTTTACAAAGGTATAGAAATGTATTCATTGAATTGTTCTGATTTCCAGGTCTTAATACCGACAAAATGCTTGGAAAAACTCAAGACGTCTGATCCAGAACCCATTGCGTTTTGTAAGATTTTTGTTTTTTTTTTTTTTCGTTACTATAGTATTGTTTCCTTGTAAAGAGTTGTCATTTTATAGTGCATATTTATTTTAACTAATGTATGCGAATGTGAGTTACGCTTTCACAATTTAAGTAATCCACCACTCATCGTAAAATTATGCATACTCTTTGTCAGCAGTAAAGACCACCCTCTCGGGGGAGAGGATGGGTTATGTCCGACCCTCACGGTGTACGATCCCACGGTGTACCGTCCGACCGTATTGTTGGGATGGCAAGGGATTGAACTACGCTATTGCCCATGGATAGCCGCCCCAACGGTCCGCCCGGCGGAAGTTGGCCGCCGGGCTCCGTCCTAATAGGGAGACAGACTGGGTACACACCAGCTGTCTCCCCTCGTCTATCGGACCTGTGCAATGAGGAGATGGCCCCCCCGGCCCACCCCCTCAGGTCCGGCTACGGTGGTGGGAGGAGAAGGGCAAATCGCCGCCTCCTGCCTCCGATCCTCCGTTGGTGGAGATGGCCACTCAGAGGGTCATCTTCTCGGACCCTCTCCGACGCCTCCTTCTGCGAGATGACGTCCTCGCAGAAGGAGGCCATCGCATTCCGTACCTCAATTCGCGACCTATTTGAGCTAAGCTAATTGCAAAATTACTTTATAAATAGTTTAGTAAAGGTGTGAAAGCAATACAAACAAATAAACTTAAGTGGTGATGGCATAGTTGGTAACGTGTTCGGACACCGCATCGAAGGACGTAGGGTACGAATCCTAGCAATGGAGGTGAAGATTTCGGTGAAGGTAAACGTCATGATGTAACCATAGCATGGTGGTAGGGCTTTTTCTAAACCTACCTGGCTAGCTACCACCCTCGAGTTGGAAATCTATCGCCAAGCACCTGTTGCTGTGTTCCGGCACACGCACTTGAGAGCCAATCGCTCTAAGCTTAGCGAGTTAACCATCGTAGACAACACTAAAACCCAATAAAAAAAAACAGTGCGTGGAGTCCCTCCGCGCGGAAGAAGTGAAACTTCGTAATGTGGAAATGAAAATAGGAAGGGGTTGAAATAGATTTTTAGTGAAATCATATCGTTTCTTTAAGACAAACTTTATTAACATTGCTTACAGTTCACAATAGATCGCATCTTTTAATTATCATTTTCGAGTGGAGAAATATCCAAATCTATAACATTTACGATGGGATTATGATAACTAAAGTAAGATACGAAATGTTTGATTGTTTTTTTCGCTCTGTCTCTTTCTATTCCCCCTCCCCAGGAGCGTTGAACGTTTAACGCAACAGTGCTTTCATACCCCCTCCATGGTAGCGTTAAACGTTTAACGCAACCTTGTTGGAAGTCGCATTAGAAGTTTCACTTCAAAAAACTCATTCACCTTTATAATATTGGTTAGGATTATTTATATACAGATAATATTTTGTATGAAATGTATGAATACATTTAATTGCTTATACACTACTAGTGGGCCTAGCAAACGTTGTCCCGCCCGCGCCTTTATAATAGAGAAAACCTTGACAAATTATATACCTAAACCTTCCTCAAGAATCACTTTATCTACTTGTGAAAACCTCATGAAAACCCGTTAAGTAGTTTTTGAGTGTATCGCGAATAGACAGACAGACGTGGCAGAAGACTTAGTTTTATTGTATGTAGTGATAGGGCAAATCTTACATAAGTTAGGGTAGATTCTATCATAACTTTGAAATCTCACCAAAAAGAGTAGAATCCAATATAAAAATACCTCAAATAATGGACTTACTCTAACACGTCTACTATAGGTGGTAGACCCACGCTGAAGCTATTATTGGTTTCAGCATGAATGGGTCGGCTCGACCGGGGTAGTACCACCCTCTCATAGAAAACCGATGTGAAGTAACAGTGCTTTCATTGTTGCGTTTCGTTCGGTCAGTGATAGCGCCAGAGGCCCACCTTCCCTTCTCTCCCCCTCACTCCCTTTCCCCCAAACACAGGCTGGCAACGCACTTTCGATTCCCCTGGTGTTGTTAGTGTCTACGGACGGCGGTGATCACTTAACCTCAGGTGACCAATAAGTTCGTTTGCCAGTTATGACATAAGAAAAACGTAAGGCTCCCCTTCCCCCTATCAAATGTTGTCGTGGGGGGAGATACAATACACATGTGTCGTTACATTTCAAAATAAAATAAATCCAATTTTAACCGTTACTAGTATTTTATGTTATTTTTCAAGGTCTTCAAATTGTGCACATTTAAAATACGTAGATCATAAACAAAAACTAAAAACCTTATATACAACAAGATTTAAACTTCGTCCTCGGTGTATAAAAACTGGAAATCTTAACCCTTCAGGCGTTCACAGTAAAAAGACTAATGCTAGCATGAGTGTGGATTGCAATTTGGGACTGTCAATACATAGGGGTTTGAGCACGAATTTTTGAAACCTTGGTTTAGAAATACCTGATTTTCTCTAAATCTAATTAGAATTTTATTTAATTCTAATTAGTTTTACTAATAAAATATATTTCTTTAAATAATTTCTTACACTATACTTGACTTTGAATTGCATTGCAACTGTTCTATGAGAAACAATATGGGTTACCTAAAACTTAACTTTTATTTACGATTAATTAAAAATAAAACACTTGCAGGATATAATATTATATTTTTTATACAATCCTACGTATATGAAAAAATAAAAACCAAATGGCATATGTTTCAATACTTATTTTTATACTGCACTTGTTTTTAAACTTTGGACAAAGAAAGCCCCTCTCCAAATGTTAACATATCTCAACTTTTTTGTACCACAGACGTGCTTAAACTACCTGAGAGAGGGTGGACGCTTTCATTCTTATACTGTTTTTAATATGCGCGAAAGAGTAAAATCTGTTTTACTCGTTAAAATATGCCTGTAAAAAAACACGTACCGCGCACGTGCGCAGCGTCCTGATAAAGGACGCGCCACACTTAAGGGCATTTATACCAAGTCCCAGATTGGGACGCCCAACACTTGAGTGGTTAACTACACACATAATTCATGGTTGTCCCCTAACAGTTGCGGCGGTAAATGACGATGGTGCGGACATGGAAACAACTGTAAACACATATGACGATGACGTCATTAACGTTCACGACATAAAGGAAGAGGTACTCGACAATGAGTATAATGATGATGACGTCAGCAGATACGTCATCGTGGAAGATACCTCCACGTACGATGAATTTATGACAAACATATTGCATGTGAGTTGTTTTGATTAATTTAATTTTTCTGTACTGCCTTTAGGACCAATCGTTCGGGGCGTGTAAACGGAGGGGGGGGGGGGGGGTTAGTTGCGATCATAAGTACACTCGTTTGCAAGACGATATTGTGGGTCCATACCACTATGCAAGTATATACTACTATGTTGAGTGGTGTCGTTAGGGTCATTCAAGTATTACGTAAGCACTGATGGGGGGGAGGGGTCCATGATTTGCTTATTTTTGATGACATAGGGGCTGGGGGTCTGGACGGTGATTACGTCAGCAATATTTATTTACTGAATTAGAACAGATTTGAATATACTTGTGTAAATGTTTACGTAATTGTGGGGGGGAGGGTTAAGAACATTGCTTACTTTTGCTGGCCAGGGGGAGGGGGCGACCAGTTATTACAAAAATTCTCCTTACGTAATACTCGAATGGCTCCTTATGCGACAGAATGGTATTTTAGTATGCCTATGCACAGGCCTTTTTTGGGGGCATGCTAATTTTTGAAGATTATAAATCCATAATTTTTTACGACCTACTACTGAGACAAACCGGTATGCGACGCGGTAACTGTTCAAGAAAGTTAGGTTACAAAGATTGATTTTTGAAGTAAAACTTCTTTAGGCGCGACTAGGAGGTAACTGGACGACAATGCAACGGAAGTCCGTTACGGTAATATGGCGTCACGTTTCTGTACCATCCGGTTAGATAATAATTACTCATAACCAAAACTTCTATTAAATCATAATTGATTTAATTCGTTACTTATCATAGTAATCTGTTCGTAGTTTTCTATATTTTATTTCCTTTATAACAAAGAGTTGCTAATAATATTTCCTGTGTTATTTAAGTTCCGAATTAGTTGATAGATGGCACTACAGATAACGAAGCTTTGATTTAATTTGTTACTTACTTATATTAAAACCAAATGGCAGCACGGTCGCGCGCCCCTATACTCTTATTAAACCTATCGTATGATTTTTGTTATTATTCAATTTATTTTATTTTATCATTTTTTTCCAAATTTTTTTATTGATTTGTTTATAAAGTATTTATTAACAAAATCAAAATTATTTGAAAAGTTTTACTTCAATCGCGTGTGACGATTACGCGCACTCATTTTATTTTCAGGTTCTTTCATTTTTTTCAGTTTTATGGCAATAAATAGATATTTTTGAAATTATCTTTAAGGGCACTGCATGCCTCCACAAAAAAGTCCTGCCTACGCCAATATATTTGTACTGATTCAGTTGTGGTGACAATCATTTGTTAGCCGATCGCGACAAAGAGATTTTTCGCGCCACAACACACTACACTAATTCGAATCTTGTACGTACGTTGGCGTTAATATATTTAGGCTCTCGCCAGTGTGTTGCATTGTGTCGTGCTTGCTTTTGTCACGGTGACAATCATTCGTCAGCCAATCGCGACAAAGAGATGTGACGCGCCATAATAAGCCACACTAATTCGAATCTCGTATGTACCATGGAGTTATAGTGGTGCCTTGCTGTTATACTATGATGTATGTCTCTATGAGAAAACTCTATGTCATCCAACTTCCAAGATGGTCTATTCGTTAAATAAAAATATGCCTGTAACAAGCTGATAGTGAACTCTTATAATGATGGTAGATGTAGGCCACCATATAACGACTTCATATACTATAGCTGTAAGGAAAAGTAAAGCGTCTATCTGAGCCACCTTTGACTGTCTCGAATATTAAAATAATGCTGATCCAGGTTTCAATGTATGAAGAGAGACGATTGTTTAGGGTTATGTCACAGGTTTTGAAATAAAAACACTTGTCATGGTGCGACGATTCCTTGTTGAATCACGATGTGAATCACCATGACAGTCTATCTATCAATTTAATAGGTCTTTTCGAATCTATTTCAAAATGCGAATCGATTTCAACCATGCTGTACTACACCGTCCACGCCTGTTATCAAGCGCTAAAACTCGCTAATATGATGTAGTGTAGTCCAGTTGCGCGGCATCGATCTACCAATCCGAGCTAATCTGTGCCGTGTGCAGCGCTGTTTAGAGCGAGACAGCAATACTATGCTTCATTCTATCGTGCCACACTCCTCGCTTTCTCTTTATTTCATACTAGCCGACCCGTGCCCACTTCGTTGGGCGGTAATAGGCATTATCAAGCTACAACTTTTCTCGAGAACTCAATCATATATATCTCATAATTAAGGCAGCGTTCATAAGAAACGTTTTCGTTCGACCATTTTTCTCCGACTCCCCAGATATTACCCCCTACAACCTCACAAACTTTACCTCTTTATAATATTAATATAGATTATAGATAATATAATTAGTTAATAGCTACTGCCCGCGACTTCGCACGCGTGGAATAGTTATTTTGGGCTAAGACGCAGCGGAAGCTCTCAAAAGGAAAAAATACCCCGATATTAAAACATTTTTCACTGTTGCTCCGCTCCTATTGGTCTTAGCGTGCTGATATGTAGCCTATAACACTCATAAATAACGTGTCTCTATATTGGTAAAAGAATTTTCAAAATCGGTTTAGTAGTTCCTGAGATTACCCCCTACAACGTCACAAACTCACAAACTTTACCTCTTTATAATATTAGTATAAGTATATAGATTATAGCCCCTGCCCGTGACTTCGTCCGCGTAGTAATAATTACTACTCTGGGCTAACGCTGACACGCAGCAGAAGCTCTCAAAAAGAAAAAACCACCTCGATTTTGATACATTTTTCATCTGTGCTTCGCTCCTATTGGCCTTAGCGTGATGATATATAGCCTATAACCATTCTCAATGAATGAGCTATATAACACTGAAAGAATTATTCAAATCGGACCAGTCGTTCCTGAGATTACCCCTTACAACGCCTCAACGTCACAAACTCACAAACTTTACCTCTTTATAATATTAGTATAGATTACAAGTAGCCTAACTATATTGTATCACACTAGCACCAGATTAGGCCCCCCTCGGCAACGGCTCAAGCCTAGGTCCGTTCCTTCGGCGTGGAGCCCTTGAGTGCGCTGCTCGCGCGGTACACTCACACAAAATCTTACATCACTGCGACAACATTACACATATCACCTCCACACACGTGCACGCATACACGCTTACACATGAAAGTGGAAGTGTTTTATTTTTTTCTCTTATCAAACTGAAATAGTTTAGAAAATTATCCGATACGAAATATATATAAGAGTTGTTAAGGTATGTATGCTGGGTACACATATATGTTTCAACAACTCATATATGTATGAATATGTGGCTTAGCTTAGGTTAGCTCAAATAGGTTGCGAATTCCATGTATCAGGCAACAGCCCAAGCCGAGGTGTGCCGTGCACCCTTGAGCTACTCTTCTATACATATAATAAAAATGAAGTGTCTGTATGTAATATCAAAATATTTTTTTTTACTGATAGGGTACGAAAGTATACACGCTACTGATAACAAAAATGCCATTTTTAAAATTTTTGTCGGTCTGTCTGTCTGTCTGTTTGTTCCGGCTAATCTCCGAAACGGCTGGACCGATTTTGACGGGAATTTCACTCGCAGATAGCTGAAATTACAGCGGGTTACTTAGGCTACTCTAAATTAGACTAGCTATTAACCGCGGCTTTGTCTGCAATGTTATCTCCAAAACGGTTGGACCGATTTTCACGGGACTTTCACCGGCAGATAGCTGGCTTTATAAAAAGTAATTTAGTTTATTTCAATTTAGACTAGCTATTAACCGCGGCTTTGTCTGCAATGTTATCTCCAAAACGGTTGGACCGATTTTCACGGGACTTTCACCGGCAGATAGCTGGCTTTATAAAAAGTAATTTACTTTATTTCAATTTAGACTAGCTGTTAAGTGTGGCTTCGCCCGCAGTACTATCTTCAATACGTTTAGACTGATCTTCACGAAACTTTTATTGACAAATATCTGACCTTATAAAAAGTAATTCAATCAATTTTAATTTATACTTCCTGTTAACCGTGGCTTCGCCCGCAGTGCTATCTCGAAAACGGTTCGACCGATCTTCACGAAACTTTCACTGGCAGATAGCTGACTTTATGAAAAGTAATTCAAGCAATTTTAGTTTATACTAGCTGTTAACCGTGGCTTCGCCTACAGTGCTTTCTCCAAAACAGTTAGACCAATTTTCACAAGACTTTCACTGGCAGATAGCTGACTTTACAAAAAGTAATTTAGGCAATTTTAGTTTATACTAGCCGTTAACCGTGGCTTCGCCCGCTGTGCTATCACCAAAACGGTTAGATCTATTTTCACGGGACTTTCACTGGTAGATAGCGAGCCTTATAAAAAGTAATTGAGGTTATTCTATTTTAGACTAGCTGTTACCCGCGACTTTGTCTTTCTTTATTTTTAATTAGATAAATAATTACCAGCTTATTGTTTACAATTCGATATTATGATTATTAATAACTTTAATAATATAGAGGTCTTCCTAATAGGATCTTAGATTATAAACGTATTACGTAAAGAGTTCCATAATTAAATTTCTTGCGGAACAGACAAGCGTTTATTTTTTATATAGTCACAGAATCTTAATTATAATGGCAATGTATATTAAATGTAATGTAAATCTTTATAATAATATTTTAAGTTATTGTTTCATTAGTTCCTTATACAGTGTAAGTGAGCACTGAGGTAGTTATATGGTGGGTTAAGGTTCAAAATATTTTGCTGATGATAAACCTCATTTGGCACGCTGTTAGTATTTATTTATCTAATGTACACGTTACATGTTACTATAAGTGGCGTGCATGTCGTACTTACAATTGTTTTTGAAAAGCATTTCTATAATTGTACATAGTATCACAATTTTAAAATTCTTTAATACGATTTAAAAAAAACGCGTGCGGAGCTGCGGGTACAGCTAGTTGTGAAATAAAATCAGCTGAGTGCCTTAAGCGCTCGCATTAGTAGTGCGGTGAAACTGTTAAGACCTTACTAGGTCAATAGCGTAGTCAATTCGAAAAAAAAAACACTAATTCTTACTTTCTAAACAAACAATGTTGACTATTTTATAAAGATATAACTACTCCAAAGGTAACATAAATAGATACAATTTTACTAAATACAAATTAGAGACACATAATTGCTATAATATGAGATGCTACTGGTACAATAATCATCCGAAACAATATATATTATAAAATGTAACGAAAAATTGACTAAAACATAAAAAACGGAGAAATGTCGAAAAGTCTTTAGTCGGCACCTTTTTTACGTGCGGAAATTCTACCCACCCTGCCGGGCACCTGAAGTTGGGTTATCTCGGACTCCTATTTACTGAAACCCCATGGTATTTTTCATATATATTTTTCTCCGGGGAGTTTTGGGACTGCCTTTGCATTCCATCTGCTAATAGTAGCCCGAGTATTTAGCGGAGTATATGAATTCGCGTAAATTTTGTAATATGAATTGGTAACATTATCGGCTGACGCTGAAGGAAAACATTGTGAAGAAACTTAAATCTGAGAATTACTCTAATAGTTATCGTTTGTGGAAAAATAAAATAATTTTTTTCTGAGTTGGAACTCGCCAATATGTCGTGGGCTGACGTGGTTATTATGCCTATAACTTCCTTCGGAAGATACCTATGGGCCTGACCTCTAATATGTTAACTTTTAAACATCGCTCAACAGTCGGAGGACGGGAATGTGCAGATAAAAACAGAAATCGAGGACATGGATGAGGACCTCAGTGATATGGACATGACAAACCAGTCAAGAGATACAGATGACGGTGAGGAACCACCGCTAGTCATCGACATGGGAGAACATGAGGATACGAGAAGGAGGGCTCGGACACGCCGCAGTATCACCTGGCGAGATCCCAAAGTATACACGTGTTGCAGGTGTGGCTTCCAAGGAATTCACAGGTAATTGTTACCCTCGATCCATAACTATATCACGAGTTTAGAAACGAAGAAAACGTGATCAAATCTACCCTTGACATTTCTAATGTACAAACATGGCATCGAAATAACTGAATGTCATTTATTTTAATATTTAAATGGAGATTTAATACCGGATTTTTTTACTTTTTTCTTCCGTAGAAGCCTTGTCCTGACAATTCCAAACAGAACAAAAAAAAAATAGCTAAATAGAGATGCGTTCTAAATTATTATTGACTACGATAATCATACCTATGTATGAATAATGAACTTTGTTTTACTCTTAAATGTTGATTTTTTTTTTCTCGAACTGACTACGCTATTAACGTACAAAGGTCTTAATAGCTTAGGCTACACGAGTCCGGTGAAGCTGTAAAGACCTTACCAGGTCAATAGCGTAGTCAGTTCGAGGAAAAAAACTTAGGCTACATAGGCACGTACAACTTCCGTTATAAGCTAAATCAAACTTCATTATGTGTTACATAGTCGCGTACAACTTCCGTTACAAGCTAAATCAAACTTCATTATGTGTTACATAGTCGCGTACAACTTCCGTTACAAGCTAAATCAAACTTCATTATGTGTTACATAGGCGCGTACAACTTCCATTACAAGCTAAATCAAACTTCATTATGTGTTACATAGTCGCGTGGAACTTCCGTTTGAAGCTAAAAATTCCCTCGATAATAATAGAAAGAAAGAAAGAAAAAGAATTTATTCTTGAAAAATATTATAAACAACAAGATAAATAAAGGAAACATAACAGTTTATTAGAATATATAACAATGACAACCCCATTCAGCTACGTGCTGCATTACAACTGGGTGGTATAGCCGCATACGAGCATAAGTTCAATAAACTTATAGACATCCTTACTTACTAAACATTATAAACGTGAATGTTTGTTTGTTTGTTACGCTATCACCAATGATATTATAACTAAAAAGCTGTAGGTACATTATCTACATGGTATTTTAACAAAACAAATGGCACGAAAACGGTAAACTGTCTTAGATAAAATGTGAAAGTAAGATGGCATATTCTCAATAGCGGTGGTGAAAAAGAAATATGTTATATGTTGTTTAGATACGGGCGGATTGACGGGGCAGCCGTCAAAAGTAAACAAAGTAGCCAAGTTTTAACAAGGCACTGTCGAATCGCTTATGACGTATCTATTAACTAATCATCCGATCATCAAAAATTTTTGCAAACACACGCACAAACAAGCTAGTCTTCTTCCTACCCTTATCCCACCTAAGTAGGGTCGGTACAACATATTTGTCATGTGGTTTCATTTTTACGATCAGCCACCTGCCTAACATCAACCCTCCTTGGGATTATTTTGTTGTACCTCTATCTATACATATAATAAGAATGTAAATCTAACGTGTCTGTACTTTTTCGATTTTCGTGAAAAAAATTGTTGCAGGTGTCTAGGAATAAGTAATAGAATACATTTCAATCATTGTCTGTTCGTATGAACACGCATCACTGCTAAAGTACTGGGTTCACAATAAAACCTCACATAAGAACCATAAAGCATATTCTCGGGAGTAACTTATTCTTTGTTTCATTAAAATCGGTCCATTCTATCAAAAGTTATTGTAATTTTTAATGGCGCGGCGACTTAAGTATGATAGAAAAGTAGATAAACGAATGGCCTAAATACGTTCAGATGACTTTATTAGTCATCGTTTTGTACATCAGGTTCCACGTGGACGAAGTCGTGGGCACAGCTAGTGCACTATATATATGTATATGGGTCATTCCATGTCAAATCGACAAATTTTTTACCTGACCCCCTTTGATTTCGCTGAAAATTTTCTATCTTTTTCTACCCCCCGAAAGTTATTTTTCAGAATTTTTTCAAATTTTTTTTCCCGACTCAAAAAAAGTTATGAATTTTTGAAAAAAACCGCTCTTTTATTTTTAAATTGCCAGAACTTTTTCAAAAATTGACCGTTTGGGAACTTTTTTTTTTTCAAAATTTTTGTTTTTAAATGTAGTTTTCGAAAAAAAATATGAAAAAATTTTCAGAGTCCCAGATATATGAAATATTTTAGTTTTTTTGAAAAAACCGTAATTTTCTCAAAGTCCGACCGTTTTTTTTTTTTTTTGCTCTAAAAATATTTCAACTAATTCTGCAATGATCCCCGTTAATCAAAAGATGTGACGACATTCGCTTCTAATTTTTTTTCTTGATTATAAAAAAACTTTTGTTGAATTATTTAAATGAAATGTAGATGATATCTTTTTTACCGACAATCGATAGCTCTTAAATTATCACATTGTATCAACTGGAGGTAACTTTTAAACCCATTGTATTTTTGAAGTTGTCATATTTCAGTACCAAAAAAAAACGTCCATAAGAGTAAAAAAATAACGTCAATGAGAGAAAAAAAATTTTTTTTTTTTTTAAATAACAATTTCTTGGACGATAATCACTTGAAATTCTCCAATAAAATTTTATTTTTCAACTTTTGAGGTTTCACGAGGAAATAAAAAAAATTTCATAACAAAGTTATATAAAATCAGCAAAAATTCAACAAAAGTTTTTTTATAATCAAGAAAAAAAATTAGAAGCGACTGTCGTCACATCTTTTGATTAACGGGGATCATTGCAGAATTAGTTGAAGTATTTTTAGAGCAAAAAAAAAAAAAAACGGTCGGACTTTGAGAAAATTACGGTTTTTTCAAAAAAACTAAAATATTTCATATATCTGGGACTGTGAAAATTTTTTCATATTTTTTTTCGAAAACTACATTTAAAAACAAAAATTTTGAAAAAAAAAAGTTCCCAAACGGTCAATTTTTGAAAAAGTTCTGGCAATTTAAAAATAAAAGAGCGGTTTTTTTCAAAAATTCATAACTTTTTTTGAGTCGGGAAAAAAAATTTGAAAAAATTCTGAAAAATAACTTTCGGGGGGTAGAAAAAGATAGAAAATTTTCAGCGAAATCAAAGGGGGTCAGGTAAAAAATTTGTCGATTTGACATGGAATGACCCATATACACTATATGTATAAGCACTATGTCTATATGCACTGTGTGTATATACACACTATATGTATATACACTATAAGTATATGCACTATGTGTACATGAACTATATGTATATGCACTATATACACACAAAAGCTAGTATTAACTGTTTATAAATTCTAATTATCCACAGGGATTATAAGGAACATATATTAAGTGAATGCTTGTCGATACGTAAGAAGAGATCGGATAGTGCGGAACGAATGAAGATACATAAATCTCATAAATGCAGCCATTGCAAAGTAACCTTCATATCTTTGCACGGTTACGTCGGCCATTTTGCGAAAACGCACGGTTACAAGGAGCATTGCTGTCCCATGTGTTTACAAAGTTTTGACGAAGAGAAAGTACTATTCGTCCCCCATTTCCTGTCCCACGTGAAGCAAATGTTTTTAAAGGTTAAGGTAAGTACACGAGTTATGTGGATTTGTTCGTGTAATTTTGATGTGAAACATCTATAGACGAGGGTAAACCTGATTGATGGCGTGGTGATACGTGGCAACGCGATGTCATGCGCAAGCGACTGTGCCAAATCTCTCTTGCCGCACTGAGCTCGCATACCAATAGTGTATACAGTGTTGTTTACTACGTTACACATGTGTTTCACATCTGCCAGGCGTCCCATGACGGCTCAATTTTGTTGTTATTTTGATAACGGCGAAGAACTGTTTTAGGGAATATTTAAGTGCATACTTCTTTAGGCATGGTGAACGGTATTTTTGACAGGAGATAAAGTTATGATTTCGCGTCATGACATCGTAGTAAGCGCGACCGGCCGTATTGCGTCAGATTAGTGATGCGTAGTGGGGCCTGTGTGCATGTAATATTGATATTCTGCACCTCAACATACGTTTTATTGATTATGAAAAGCACACTAATGTTAGTAATTTCAATAAACAAGTTCTAAAATTTAAATATTATTTGTAACAGGCGGGCCCGGCAGACGTTGTCCCGCCCTGATTATAAAAAAAATCCTGGACACATTATATACTAAAACGTTCCTCGTGAATTACTTTATCCACTGGTGAAAACCGCATAAAGATCCGTTTAGTAGTTTTTGAGTTTATCGCGAACAGACAGACAGATAGACGCGGTAGGGGACTTTGTTTTATACTATGTAATGATTCACACTATAATTAATATGAAAATTCAAAAAAGAACTCAATTATTTCATTGTTTTGGGTTTTCACTTCTGTCGGCAATCCTTATGACTGCCTCGACTTTTTTTTCTGAGACGGTTTGTGGTCTTAACGTCCATTTGTTTTTTTTTCTAAGTGAAATTTCCTATGGGCCATTTGAAATTCTGATCCGTAAGCTTTTTGTGTGACAAAAAGTGGTGCAGGTGAACACTGTGTCGGTTAGAGTGTTGATAACGCGCGTTCTCGTCTAATCACCGAAGTTAAGCGTCGTCGGGCGCGGAATACCGCGTCACGTTTTAATTAAAATATTTCCCTGTAATACAAAAGTTCCACTTCTATTTTGTGTCTTTACGACACACCTTGTTTTTTACGTGGAGAACAGTGAAATAATATAGCGGCGACCGTTAACAATGGGGTTATCCTTTGACGGTCGTCACTGTCAAACCATTCTAGCAATCTATACTAATATTATAGATTTGGAAAGTTTGTTTGTTTGAACGCGCTAATCTAAAGTCCGATTTGAAAAAATTAAAAATGATTGAAATGCATTTTATTACTTACCCGTAGGTGACCCGTACCCACTTCGTTGGGCGTTAAACATTTATAAAAAACTACTTTTTGTGACTTAAGTATAAAAATTAGACATATGCTGTCGCTGACTTTTTTGTAGGCATTGTCGAGTACTACAACTTTTCTCTAGAACTCTATCATATATCTCTCATCGTTAAGGCAGCGTTCGTGAGAAACGTTTTCGTTCGACCGTTTTTTCTCAGAATTACTTTGTAAATCCGAATACCACAAAAAAGTCTTGTTATTTTTCTGATTAATATATACCCTGTGACACTCACAAATAACGTGGGTTTCTATTGGTAAAAGAATTTTCAAAATCGGTTTAGTAGTTCCTTTATAGATTACCCTTTATTACCTAACACACCCACAAACTTTACCTCTTTATGATCTTCATTACATAGTATAAAACAAAGTCCCCTACCGCGTCTGTCTGTCTGTCTGTTCGCGATAAACTCAAAAACTACTGAACGGATTGGCATGCGGTTTTCACCAGTAGATAAAGTGATTCATGAGGAAGGTTTTGGTGTATAATTTGTCAAGGATTTTTTTATGATCAGGGCAGGACAACGTCTGCCGGGCCCGCTAGTTATATATAAATTGCTTCTGTACGTGTGTATGTCACTGAATTCCTCCTAAACGGCTGGACCGATTTTGATGAAATTTTGTTTGCGTGTTCCAGTGGATTCGAGAATGGTTTAGATTCATAATTGGACTCGGTAGGTGGCGCTGCGGTTGAATTGTAGACTTTTTTTAAATATCAAGGCAGGACAACGTCCGCCCGGCCTGCTAGTATTATAGATTCCAAGATTTTTCACTTAAATCTAAAAACTACACACACGTCAGATTTACATCCTTATTATAATGATTAATGCTTACGGTGCGCCGCTGTGTGGGAAGGCGTTTTACTTGCTCAGGCCACACAGTAATAGCTTATGGCCAAACAAAGCTTCAGTAACAAAAGACTCTGAATAAATTTCAATTTTCAAATCAATAATCAAAATATTCTTTATTCAATATACGCCCTAAGAAGGCGCTTATAAACGTCAAAACTACCACTGGCTCGGAAAACAACCCAGTCATCGAGAAGGAGCGGCAACAAACTCGATATGGTTTATCTCTTTATATCATATATTTTTACAAGACATAAATAGTTACATTCGTTTTTAGTGGATGCACAGAGAGGGGTGTATTTCCAGACGACACAATCGTTCACATATTGATCCACCTTAATGTGCTGGGACTTTGTTTTTTTTTTTCGAACTGACTACGTTATTTGTCTAGTAAGGCCTTAAACGCTTTCACGCTTAGGCACTCAGCCGATTTAATTGTGACAACTGACTAAAGGGTGTCCGGCACACCTCGGCTTAGGCTGTTGCCTAGTTCATGCAATTCCCGACCTAACTGAGCTACCCTTTTTTTTTTTTTTTTTTTTTACGTGGAGAGAAAAATCCATCATGGACTGTCAGGCCCCCGGGGGAGAGCCCGACCTGAACCGACCACCAGCCTTTGTGCTACCACGCAGGGGTGGTGCCATACGGCGACTTTAACCGGCTAAAAACTCCACGACAACCTACGCCGCACTATGGGAGTGCCTCGGGGTAGCGTGAGCAAGCTCCGAGACGCCCCCGGCGGCAGGCGTTTCCCACGCCGCGCCCGCTGAGGCAGCCCGGTTGTAGGACTGCCTCCCAGCCCGCCGAGCCCGTGCAATGGGGAGTCGGGGCCCCCGCCCCTTCCCCCCTGGGTTCGGCCGGCAGCGAAGAGGCAAAACCGCTCCGTCGCCGTCCCACCGTTGATTTTTTTAACGAGGTTTACTCCTCCTCCGCCTCAGCCATCCTGAGATCCCCTCCGGCCTACGCTATCCTACACATCCCCCCCATCCCTCGTTCCTAACCCTACCCTACCTCACTCAATCCCTACGCCCTCCAATCCCCTAGACTTGCCTACCCACCACGTAGGTAGGCAAGCCAGAGGTCACCTATCCAGCACCCTCCCCCCATTCCCCCCACCCTACCTACACCCTAACCCTACAAACCTACCTACCTACTCAGACCCTACGCCCTCCTAACCCCTGGTCTTGCCTACTTACCCGGTAAGTAGGCAAGCCAGAGGTTTCCTAATCCTAACCCCCCCCATACCTACGTGGCCTACCTGGGAGGTTCCCTCAGGGCGGCCTCTGGTGGAAGTCGCCTCCACCACGCCTGCGACGCCCCGCGCCGCGACGACGGATAACAGGCGCCGCTGCGTCCCTTTCACGAGCTCTCTCTGCAGCTTCTTTTTGCGATAGGACGTCCTCGCAAAACGTGGCAACAGCCTTCCACGACGATTCTCCGCGGACCATAGCTTTGGCCACTGCCGGGAGAGAGAGATCTTCGCCGATAGCTGCCACCAACACGCGCCGTTCATCCGCCCACGCAGGGCATTCCGCCAATGTGTGCTGGGCGGTGTCCACTTCCTCGTCACAGTGGTGGCATCTTGGTGACGGTTCCTTGCAAGCAACTTGAAAAAGGAATTTGCCGAAGCAACCGTGGCCAGATATCATCTGTACTAGCCTAAAGGTTAGTACTCCGTGGTCTCTCTTCATCCAGGCCATAAACACCGGACGAAATGCCTCAATTGGCCGGAGACCTGCACTGGGCGAGTCCAGGTAACTTCTCCATACCTCAACCATGGTCTCCTGGAGTTCATTGCTCCACGCCAATTTTTCCCTAGAGGAGATCCTTTCCCCGCGCGCGATCTTCTCGCTACACAGACCATATAACGCCCCATGAGATTGAGCCATCAACTCCCACGGCATTGTTCTCGCCAATAGGCATGCTGCTTCAAAACCAATCGTTGGATATCCTCTGATAATCCTGCTAGCCATTAATCGCTGCAACTTGTGCAGAATAGCGATGCAGCTCGGCGTCAGGTTCCTGCACCAAACCGGGGCACCGTACAGAACCATGGAGCCCACCACTCCAAGGTATAGGGAACGGCAACCGGCTCCAGCCCCTCCGAGGTTTGGCAGCAGTCGCGCAAGCGCAGAGGCGCTTTGAAGAACCCTTGGCGCTAACTGCTGAAAGTGGTCTATAAATGTCCACCGACTATGCAGAACTAGGCCAAGGTACCTCATCGTGGTGCAAACATTTACCCGTACTCCTTGTACTACGATGTGCGTATCCCGGGGCAAGGCTCTGCGTGGGCCGTGGAAGCAGATGGCCTCTGTCTTGCTTAGGGCCACCTCGAGTCCCAGCTTCCTGATCCTTTCAGTAACTTGAGCCACGCTCACCGTGGCCAACTGGATAGCATCTTGGATGGTGCTGCCGCACGACGTCACCAGCGTATCATCGGCGTAACACACTACGTTAGAACCATGCAAAAGCTCACCGCGAAGCGCCCAGTCGTACCCTATGTTCCACAGGAGTGGCCCTAGGACCGACCCCTGTGGAACTCCACGTACGATCTCTTTATGGTACGTGCAGCCATCCTGCCCTGTATAGGATATCCGTCTGCCTTCCAGGTAAGACGCAATTAGGCGTTGCAAGTACAGTGGTACATTGTGGTACTTAAGTCCTTCCTTGATGCACTCCCATGGGAGACTATTGAATGCGTTGGCGATGTCTAGCGACACCGCCAACAGCACTCCACCATTCGATATTGCTTCCTCTGCAAGGGCTCTAGTGTGCAGGATTGCACCGATCGTCGAACGGCCCGGTCTAAAGCCGAATTGTGCAGGGGATAGCTCCAATCCTGCCCTGGTTATGTGATCCATCAGGCGTCGAACTATGATCCTTTCCAGAAGCTTACCCACCTCATCGAGTAAAACGATGGGTCGGTATGAGGACGGTGAGTCCGCAGGGCGCCCTTGTTTCCGTAGCATAACTAGGCATCCAGTCTTCCATAGTGGTGGAAAGTACCCCGATTCAAAACAAGCGGTAAACAAGCGTCGAAGTCTGTCTCCCAGCTCTTCTAGAGCCAAGACCCAGACTCGTCCCAGGATCCCATCTGGCCCCGGGGCAGTATTTTTAGCACGGAGCCGTCTTACAGCACTATCCAATTCCAGATCTGTGACAGGTGGTATATGGGCCGTTTGAGTTAGTGTGGAGTCTGGAATCGTGAAAGGTGGGGTATATTCCATCCGCCTCGGGAATAGCGTTGAAAGGAAATGCTCAAGCTGTTGTGGTTCTAAGGTCCGCGTGACCGGGGGAGCCCACGGGCGTAAACGGCCCATAACCGCACGATACGGACGCCCCCATGGGTCACCATCCAACGTCTTCAGCAGATCTTCTCTGGCACGTTCTTTGGCTCTCTTGATGGAGATCTGCAGGCACTTCTTTGCCGCCTTGAACGCCTCATGCAGCTGGGTCTCCACGGTTATATCCCTGCTCTGCCGTAGCCTCCGGTGCCTTGCGCAGCGCCGTCTCGCGGCCATACATTCTGCTCTTAACCGAGCAATATCTTGCGACCACCAGTATACACGCCTTTTTGGTGGATGATGTCGAACCCGTGGCATTGCAGCATCTGATATCATCGTCATGGCTTCTTTGAACCAGTTGGCTTCGTTGGAGATATTTATCGGGCCGTCAGGCAGCGGGGACCACGACGCGACCACCGCAGCCTCGGCCAGTAGCTCCATATTCATCTTCTTTGCCGCCCATTTGACCGAAGTTGGACCGTTCACACTTGGAGCCGAAGACAGTGTCGAACGTAGTATGTCAAATCGAACATACATATGGTCTGACATGGACTCCGTCTCCTCAACGACCCTCCAAGCCCGAACACGTTCAGTGACGGCCGCCGTGGCAAGCGTGATGTCAACAATCGACCCTCCTGTCTGTCGCACACAGGTATTAACCGTACCTTCATTAAGGACGGAAAGACCAACCTCCAGCGTCCATTCTTGCAGGGCCCTACCACGGACATCAGTGACCGGAGATCCCCACATCGGAGATTTGGCGTTGAAATCCCCGGCCACCAATATGGGGCACGGTAACATCCGCCTGATGAATGTCCCTAGGCGGTCCAGGAAAAGTTCAAATTCCGCAAAAGGTTTGTTTGGCGAGAAATACACGCCCACCAATACGAATTCTCCCCACTTAACCGCAATAAATCCGGAACCCCTCTCAACCAGTGTCACAGCGGGTGGTTTGGCAGTTGCTGCCACTACAATAGCTGCTGTACCGGTCGCGTCCCCAGCCCAGTTGTCTCGGGAAGGGATAAAATAAGGTTCGGCGATCACTGCTACATCTATTGACCACTCAGCCATTACCTGGGTCAGAAGGTCCTGTGCTGCTACTGCGTGGTTTACGTTTATCTGCAGAAATCTGTGGGCCATCTTACTTATGAGATTTCGATTGCACGTCATCCTCGGGTCTCCTTGATTTGGAGGTACTGGGCGCTATCTCAGCAGCAGTCGTTTTCATCGGCTGTGGTCTTGTAATCTTGCAGCTGTCCTTCTCGCTCGTTAGGTCGCACTTTCTGCTTCCCATTGCGTGATTCGTCGGACGATTCTTGCTGGCGCAAACGGAACAGTATGGAGTCGCTACACAGTTAGCGGCTTTGTGTCCGGCTTCACTGCAGCGGTAGCACAACTCGCTACGGTCGACTTCGTTGGTACACTGCCCTTTGGTGTGCCCCTTTTCTAGGCAACGGAAACATCTGGTAGGCCTAGGTTGCGCGAGTTTCACCTGCACCGCGAACCATCCTATGAGAAGTTTACCATCCTGGCCTATTTTCTTAGCTGCCACTATAGGGCATCGTGCCCACGCGACACCGGACCTAAAAGGAGCACGACGTATCTCACCAACCTTGATATGTCCAGCGGGACAGCCTCCTTTAGAAGCCAGCGCAGCCGCAATCTCCTCCGGGGTAACTGCGTCATCCAAACCGTTTATGCGCAGGTCAGCGCATTTAATGGGTCGGAGTACTTCGACTATCCCTTCCCCGATGGCTTCTGCGAATACCCCTTTTAACTTCTCGGCCAGTTGATCTGCCTTATCCCCACTGGCAGTTCCAGGCACCTCCAGCTTACGGGCCCCTGCTGCTGTCTCCCTGATCCTAACGAATGAGATACCAAGACTGGCCATGTCGACTTTAGCTTTCACTATCGAGACCACTTTTTTGTAGTCGACTCCGCTATCGACAGCTCCCGCCTTGAGTGACAGTATGACAGCCGATGACCGTGGAGCATTCAATTTGGGTACAGCTGCTGCTTTCTTTTGCGCCGATACTTTCGGCTTAGCTGCAAGCCTTCTCGGATCGCGTTTTGCTACCGTTGTCCACCCCTCCTTGTCGGTTGCATCCACTTTCGTGCTGCCTGTCCGTGCAATTGTGGCCGCAGCCGCCTTCGCCGCTAACGACTTCTTCTTCTTCCTTTTGTTTCGCAGTCTCTTCTTGTCCCCTGCAGGAGCAGGAGGTACAAGAGCCTCAAGACGCGTACTCAGCATATTTTCCATTTGGGTTGATAATGCATGTCCCAAATCTTGCAGTCTCCTATCAATATCTTTTAAGGATTCTTCCTTATGAGGTCCTTTCTGGCGCCGTTCAGGGACAGGTGGGAGCTCCTCCCTAGTTGACTGCTGTACAGATACAGAGGAGGATGGGAAGACCGTCTCCGCTATCGGGGTCGTCTGCGACGAGGCGGCGACTACTGGGACTCGGGCGCGAATCCTTATGAGCTCCGCCCCATGTTCCGTGAGCTCCTTTCGGAGTTCCGCTAGTTCTTGTTCTTGCCTCACTTTTGTCTCCTCGAGCCTCTGATATGCAGCTTGAAGCCTTTCTAACTCCTCACTCGGGGTCCTATTGCACATCTCACTAACTGCGTCCAGTATAGATGCGGAGGCTTCATTTAAGGCCTTAATGCATCCACCCTGCAGGTGTCCTGATTTTTTGGTGACGCAGCGAATCATCTCCACGTCACTAAGCACTCGCTTGTGTAGGTCCACGGTTGGTCTCTCCGTGGTGTCTGTTGGAACCGCCTTCGGCCGTGAGGCGCGCTCGACGCGGGCTTGCGCGGCCATTGCCTCAATTTCTTGTTCCGCTTTAAGGCGCAGTTCTTCCTTCTTCATCTGAAGAAGCTTCGCCTTAGCAGCTGCCAGACCTTTATAATGTCCCGCTATTGCGGGGCGGTTTTTCCTCCTTATGTGGCGCCCTTTAGCGTTATCCGGAGAAACTCCACCGACAATCTTCGTCTCGACGTCGGATGTTGCCGTTTCCGCTGGGTTGTCCGTACTCTCGTTCCCGAGAGCCGCTGCATCCTCCAATAATTCCGAGGATATCTCAGAAATCCGCGTTGCGATCGCCTTGGTCGTCTGATATTTGCTGGAATCCGTTATCCGTAATCCTTGCCGGGTTCGAGTGTTAGGTCTAAGCAAAGTGGTGCCCCCCCCAGAGAACGTGGGGCAGCCCGAGCCCGAGGGCCCGGGGAGGGATTCTCCGCTGCCACAGGCAGCGGTACCCTCCTGGGGTAGTACTTTTTTTGACTTTGCCTTCATTGTCTTCGTACTCCTCCTGGGTTCGCAGTACGCCTGCCGGAATTGATTAAACCACCAACCCGCCAGCCGCTGTCCAGAACTAAGCCGTTGAGGTCCAAATTGAACCCTCCTCCGCCCTAGCCCGGTACTGAGTGCGCTGCTCACACGCCACACTCAGGAGTGTTTATCGGCTCTCCGGCCTAGAGCCGTAGTGTTCCGCGCCAACAGGGCCACCTCGAGTAGGATGTGGCTCTTCACCACGCACTACGATCTTGGAGGGCAGGCTAAGGCTTCACAAAGGAGCTGTATTGCGCTTGTTGTTCCCTCCCTGTGGTTCCGAGGTACCCCCCCCATCGTACCCCACCCCCACTTCGACCCCAACTGAGCTACCCTAAGCTAAGCTACATGTTCATACGTACATAAGTTAGTGAGATATATATATATATGGGATTTTGTTATAAAATCTAACACTATTACCTATAAAACTGTTACTGTACTGTTTATATTTGGCTCTGTATGACGACTTTGCCGACCATTGGGATAGGGGCCCGGTACAAAATACGGTTCACGGGTTGTTCATACAAGTGGTCGTATATTTCAGGTGTTAGACAGTGAGACCGCAACGTCCAGTATGTGTAAATTTCGTAACCTATGCAGAGAGTGTAACAAATATGTGGAGAATTCAAATCTCTTCTCGCACTGGGAGAGTCATTTTAAAGTGAAGCAGGTGGAAGAAATCCGTTACGTGAAACACATTTCAACAGATCCGAAATCGACACCGTCTGATGTGGACGTCAATTCTTTGATAGGTATGTGTTTTTTTTCAAGTGATAACTTTTTTAAACCATTTCTAACTCGATGTATAAAAAAATAGCTTGTCTGTAAAGTCGGTTACGGGCGATGATTTTACGTGGCAACATCAAAAATCATCAGCTGAGATGATAAATTGTATACTTTTATGTGTTGAACTATTCTGTATATTGATAGATGCTATACGAGCATATCCTCGAGTAACATTTAGTCTTTGTTTCATTAAAATCGGTTCGGTCTATCAAAAGTTACTGTAATTTTAATGACGACGCGACTTAAGTAAGAGAGAAAAGTAGACAAGTAAATTGATTTAATGCATTCTGATGACTTTATTTATCGCTGTTTTTTTATATAAGAATTCACGCGGGCAAAGTCGCGGGCACTTTTAGTATCATATAAAAAATACTTATGCCGAGCGACTGTTTAGTCGCCAGCAATATTTTTACAGGATAATCATTAGTCGATTCTCGTTCTAAAGCAATTTAAAAAATAGGTGCTTAATATTTGACCTAATTATCTCGAGAAATGCAAAACTGATATACACTCAACATCAGCTGATTTACGCAAAAACGAACTGGTGTAATAACTGAATCCAGCTCTGTCACACAGTCCGGTCCGGCTCCCGTACCTCTACCCGCACTTACGTAATGAGTAACCTTGAAAAGCATTAAAAAGTTGTTTACTGAAGCTAGGCCTGATTTTTTTACGACTAAAAGTATCGTTCCCATGCTTTTAAAAGTTTTAGAACAAACTTTAACTAAGGTTCTCTTTGTTGTTTATTAGTATATGTTTTGATATTATTATTTTATATGTTAATTTTGACCGTGAACTACCACAGGATTGAAGGATGTGACCCTTTAAATATTCACCTGGTGTACTCATTTTTTTTTTCGCCAGAGAAACTGTTGATTGTGCGTTCGAACTACACGCATCGCACCTGTACGATATGCGATCGACATTTCGTCAGAGTCAACGATAGTAAGCGACATCTCATTGAACATCTGCTGGCAGACGCTTACAAGAACAAGGCAATATACGGGTGTCTGAGGTGAGAATTTTTATGACGTTCCTTAACGCGCTTAACGGTAGGAGTGGACTGGTAGAAATCGTCACGTAAGAAAAAAGCGTGACGTCGTCTCGGTGCGACTGTCTCTTTCTATTTCGTTTACCTCAATACTGGACGTATGCATATTTCATTAAACTTATTTGCAAGCTACTTTTCACCTAGAAAAAAAATATTATTCCCGAGTTATTATTCGAATATAAATAAGTAGTAATTCAGTGTAATATTCAAAGTGAGACTTCTTTAGGCGCGCTATTTTTGGCAGGAGATAAAGTCATGATTTCGCGTCATGACATGCTAGTACAGCGCGACCGAGCGCATTGTGCTTCGCGGCTTACGTCACAATAGCGACGCGTAGTACAGCGGCCTGTGTACACGTAATATCGATGTTTAGTATTGAAATTGTACAACCTGTCATATTAATGATTAATTAATAAACTCTATAAAAATGTATATGTCAGAGTATAAAGGTAGAGCCAACCGGTTTATTTAGCGACTTCTATCAGTGCTTATGCGAATAAACATGTGGAATTCTTAGAAGTTATGAACAGAATAATCTAATCTAAATTACTCAATAATTTAGAACGAATCAACATTAACAATAATTAAATAGAAGAGCATTAACAATACCTTGCCAGTATTGATTAACATAGAAAATAATAGATGGCGCTGTTAACAAACACCTGTGATAATTCGAATCTTCGGAATGCTCCGACTGCTGGATGCTCCCACTATGACATATATAATTACTGCTCGGTAGTATATGTAGTAATGATAATTGGGTATACAAATTATGGAATTTAAATAATCCATTTAGAAATGCAAAAGAGAACACAATTATGTGATTTTTTTTAAATCACTTCTGTCGGTAACCCTAGTCACAGGACTACCTCGGTGTTTTTTTTATTAAGCCACGGACTATACGTCTCCTAAGTTACCACTCGTTTGTACTGCAGTATGTAGCCGAATCACTCCCATTCGGCATTATTATTGGGCATTTTTCTATACTAATGTTATAAAGAGGTAAAGTTTTTGAGTTTGTACGGGGTAATATCTGGATCGACTAAACCGATTTTGAAAATTCTTTAAGCGATAGAAAGCCACGTTATTTGTGAGTGTCATAGGCTATATATTAACCCGGAAAATGAAAAGACTCTTTTGTGGTGGTTGGATTTACAAAGATAAAACGTTTCTTACGAACGCTGTCTTAACGATGAGAGATAATTATGATTGAGTTGTAGAGCCTGATAATGCCTACAAAAAACAGCATCGGTGTATTTACAAAAAAGTTAAATACGTATTGAATACTTGCTTTAAAAAGGTTTCGAATTAAATGCACCGCGGTCGCTGAATGTTCGCCATCTTGCTCTTTTGTCTCGCTTTGGTTACGTTACGTTAGACTTACGAAAAAGGATAACGCGAACTTGCCTTGGGCGAGCGCGGTGCATTTAATTCGAAACCTTTTTAAATCAGGTATTTAACATTTTTGTAATAACACCGCATATGTCTAACTTTTATATATAAGTCACACAAAGTAGGTTTTTTTTATAATAATTTAAATCGTTAAGTGACGCTTATTGGTCACATTATCAACAACAATTATGAATTATTATCAAAATACATAGCACTCAGTACTAACCGTACCACACTCATTCTTTCATCAGAAGGAAAAATGTTTACCGCCCAACGAAGTGGGCACGGTTCAGCTAGTAATGAATATATATATATGACTTTTCACATTTCCAAATGAGATAAATCCAATTTTAGCTGTTCATAATATTACATATACTTTGTTGACGCTGGTTGTTTTTGCGATAAAAAGGTTTGATAATTCGGTGGGATGCTTTCCTGATGATCGCTAAAAATGCACAACGGTCGGAAGGATATGGAAAAAAAATAGGACTCACCTTTTGGCTGTTGTCACTGTTCTAGGAGGCCTCCTCTTCACTCACTGACACTTCGCTTCGCACCTTTGACTTTTATTTGCTAATTATATCAATTAACGTTTATAATGCAATTCATTAATAATATTTGATCACAGAGATGTGCGCCGTCGTCATTATGTATTCGGACTGACTTAAGCGCCGGTGAGGGGGTTGGGGGGAGGAAATATGACATTTGATAGATTTAAAGAAGGACGGATAATACCGTTGTGCATTGCAATGCTTCTTAACCATTTTCGCCTAAACATACTTTCTTTTCCAAGATCTTCAAAATTTATACTTTTAAAATATGAATATCATTAAAAAAAAACTAAAAACCTTATGTAGGTACGACAAAACTGTAACTACGTTCTCGGTGTATAGAAACTGGAAATCCTTATAATAGATCAAGATCCCAGAGCTGCCAGACCTAACTTATATTTAAATGGATGACACCTTTTGAGCAGCTTTTTATGTAGTTATAACGCTATCGTACTCACAGAGTTCGAGACTAGAGGCGATGTATTCTCTCTCAGTTCTATTTCAGTTCAGTGTACTTTTTCTAATTTCAGTCTTTCTTTATTTCGCTCAAAAATCGCACGTTGTAGCCGAAATAAACAGTTGTTCGTACAGACTAAGACATATATTAAGGTGTTGCGCTCATACTAACAGCTGACTCTCTTTCATGTCTGGCGGGATGTTTGCCCCTTACAATCGGTCTGGCTGATGAAATATAGTTTTGTAATAGATGTCTGAATAACATATTAAAAAATGAATCATTAAAAATAAGCTAAGTTCACTCATTTTTTTGTCTGCTTTAAAGCCTCTGGCAGAAGTTGTGCCCCCGGTTAGGTGTCTGGTGACACTGGGTCCTGCTTTAGAATGATATTATACACAACATATATAAAAGTCAGCCATTTAAAAATAAGTAAAGTAGGCCCTATTTTTAGTCACCTTTGCCCCCAGTCTCGAACTCTGTGGGTGCGAAAGCGTTATAAGTACATACTACTCAAAACATAAGGTTTTATCCATTTAAAAATAAGTTAGGTCTGGCAGCTCTGGTACCTTGGTCTATAAATTAATGAAATGTAATGACAGATATGTGTATTTTCTTTATACATTTTGTTAAAAAATAAAAACATTTTTCTTCTCTCTTCTATAAATATGCATTAAGACGAGCGAACCCGTAGGCAAAAGTTAGTAATACATATCAACAACAGACTTACAGAGACGCACTTGCAGGGCCATAGGCCTCTGCCCGGAGAGGGGTGTAGGCATAATCACCACGACAGCCCACTACACGTTGGCGATTTCAAACTCTAAGAAATCCACAGTTCTATGTTTTCCCACATACAGTAGTACTACAAGAAAATTTCTCAAGTTTGGGTGTCCTCGCGATCTTTTCCTTCACCGTCATCCGATTGTGTTACCAATTTAAATTGGTAAATGTAGGCGAATTCCGAAAAATTCGTCGGAACATGCCGGGGTTCGAACCTGCGGACATCGGATTGATAATCCACCGGTCAAAGCACTAGACCAACACGAGTTTTAAGTAACGACACACGACACTAATTCACGAATCAATTTCGTAAACAAACTGAGGATAACGACTCCTAATGTCTGACTAGAAACCTCATGGCTATTGTAAGTAATGTGACCTCGGCAGAGCCAATAGTAGACCAGAAAGCAAGAACGCAGACAGCTGCCAATAAACTATCTCTCTTGCCTATAGCGCTACTCACTCACACCTATTCATAATTTGTTAAATCCACCTGGCAGGTAGAAAGTCCCAACGAAATGATGTCTTTTTGAGAAACAATTTTTTTAGTTATAAAATACCCAATTAAAATTTCAAGTTGCCAGAAATATATTTTTTATATTTTCTTGCAAAACTCCAACTAAATCGTTTGGCTTATTTTTTTAATTCTTTAACCATTAAACTTCATCATACAAAATTGCCTCTAACATATTTTTGGTGTTGATTTAGCCCCACTACTCATCAGCCAGGTCTGCAGCTCCGAGTAGGAGTATAA
Source organism: Antheraea yamamai (assembly GCA_036509395.1). Lineage (NCBI taxonomy): Eukaryota > Metazoa > Arthropoda > Insecta > Lepidoptera > Saturniidae > Antheraea > Antheraea yamamai. The sequence goes on along the minus strand of AP028452.1, from coordinate 4,374,770 downwards.
TAGGAGAGTAGGAGTAGGAGTGTGGGACAAGTTTTCAGCTTGCCTCGAATACCTACCCAAAAATTGGTGCCAGCTCTCCTACTAACATGAATAAACAATCTTACAGATGTCAGATATGCAAAGCGGAGCATGTGAAAGCCGATGTGTATAAAAAACATCTGAGGGAACATGGCTCCCTGCCTGTTTATCAATGTGGATTGTGCAACAAGTCATTCAGTGACTCCAGTAATTTTGTAAAACATAAAAAGACTCACAACATACAAGTGTTAGTCTGCGATATATGCAAGAATAAATACCAGGCGAAGGCATCTTTAGAAAAACATATGGAGGTGAGTTGTTCAAGTCGAAAAACAAGATCAAAATCAAAAAGATTTTATTTAATTAAGCTATGATTTAAATAGTCTATGGTAAACCAAATAGATATGACATACTCTATGGTAATATTTCTCTTTGTGTCTGCATCTACACCGATGTACATCTCGAGCATAAATTTTGAGATACCATAAAAAATCCATGAAAAGTTCTAACAAGTGCGCTTGTTAGAACATTGAAATTAGCACAAGAAACTTGTATTATTATTATCTACTCGACAATGGCAGTAATAATCTAGAAATTTGATTGCCATAAACAAACCTAAAAATTATAAATAATACCATGAAAAATTCCAGATACATAACGCAACCACACCAATACCCTGCAGGCTGTGTTCGAAGATATTTTCCCTAGAGTCAACGTACAAGAAACACATGAGAACCGTTCACGAGAAGAACAGAGCGAAGTTTAGGTGTGTGATATGTGATATAAAGTTCTGCTCGTTGAAGAACAAGTGGGACCACATGTGGCAAGTCCACAAGGAAAGGAAGATGATTGCTGACTGTCCCGCTTGTGGGAAGAGTTTTAGGAAGTACCAGGACGTGAGGAGTCATATACGAAAAGAACATACATCGGCTGAGACGACATATTTAAAGCTCTGCAGACGGGTTAGTGTGGATATGAAGAGACATTGAAGAAGGACTGCCGTCTGCAGCTCGGTTGGTAAGGAGGCCCTGATAGGGTATAATTGAAAATGGTCAATGGTCTTCCAAGGCCACTAAGTAGACCACTCTCTAATTGAGTGTCCGTCACCAAGTACCTGCAATTTAAATAATATTTGTGACAAATGTGTCAAAATTACTATCCGTATACCAGGTGAATGTTTAGACAGTAGCAATATTTATGGCGGCTACACTTCGCACTCGATTCTCATTCTAAATCAGTTAAAAAAATAACTGCTTAATATTTGACCTAATTATCTAGAAACATACAAAAATTATAATCAATCCTCTAAGCGTCTATGTTATAACACAGTGTCAATGACCGACGTCAAAGTGAAAGTGAAGCTAACCAACTAACAAAGTATAATTTTTCGAAGTTTGAACCAAAAAAATGAGTTTATTGTCTGTTTTATTATCGTAAGTTATTAACTCCTCCATGTTTTAGCACCGGTTATTCAACCTAGGTATATTTAAGTTATAATCCGTACTTTTGAAATTCTTAGAACAAACTTTACCTAAGGTTCTCTTTGCTGTCTATTAGTATTTGTTTTGATATTATTATTTTATGCGTTAAATATGACCATGAATTGTGATATCCTAGAATATTGCGAGTGTCTAACCTGTCACCTGGTATATGTCAAAATTAACATGTATTATACAAACATTTGTCTGTAATCTAATAAATATTTCCTAACATTATTATTATCTAAGTGAGAATAATATGGAGTCATATAAATTCAAAGTTAGCAGATAGAATGAATCGGTAAACATCAACATATATATATATATATATATATATATATATATATATATACAGTGTAATATAACGTAGTTTGGTATAACTAAAAACCTTCTATAGCGTAGAAATTAATTCAATTTGGTTAGTTTACCACAAAACCATCTATTTGTTATAAATCCCTTTATAACGAAAAAAATGCTTGGTCCCTTGAAATTCGTTATAAAGAGTTTGCACTACTTTTTTTATTCTATCGAATTCGGTTTCTATTCGCCCCAAGTTTATAACGAAATATTAAAGTAAAGGTTACCTGTATATTAAACTGTTAAACTGTAGGAGATAGTTTTTTTTTCTGTTATCAAGTTATTGTGACCTACTTTCATGTTTAATTTTGTAAGTCTTATATCTCTTGTATGATAGATACAACTTTATTTGGCATGTTTATTTGCATCCCTAAAAGGGTTATCGGATATTTAAAATTATATTAAATATCTTGCAATAATTTGACAGTAAAATCGTCTTCTATTTTATTTGTGGCAACCAATTTACTAGTAGACTATTACTGCCATTGTCAAGTGAGTATCGATATTACAAGTTTCTTGATATAACTTCAATGAACTAACAAGATGGTGGCCATCTTGTTAGAACTTTCCTGGGAGTTTTTGTGGCAAGTCAGAATCCATGCTCCGTGGTATTATGATCCACTTCACCTGTACATAATAACCAAACTATATTACAATAGCCGACCCGTGCCCACTTCGTTGGGCGGTAATAGGCATTATCAAGCTACAACTTTTTTCTAGAACTCAATCATATATCTCTCATCGTTAATGCAGTGTTCGCAAGAAATGTTTTCGTTGTAATAGCTTCTGTCCACGAATTCGTACACGTGGAATAGTTATTTTGAGCTAACACACAGCGGAAGCTCTCAAAAGGGAAAAAACAAAACGATTTTAAAACATTCTTCATTGTTGCTCCGCTCCTATTGGTTTTAGCGTGATGATATATAGCCTATGACATTCACAAATAACGTGGCTTTCTATTGGTAAAAGAATTTTCAAAATCGGTTTAGTACTTTCTGAGATTACTCCCTACAACGTCACAAACTCACAAACTTTACCTCTTTATAATGCGAGTATAGATAAAGCACCACCAACATTACACAATATAGAGCCAAATAACATAAAATATAAATATAACTACATGGCATTCCAAGATCCCGCCAAAAACTCTCAGTAAAATCTTGCTGACAATCTTTGACAGTTCATTCAGAATGTCAACTAGTAATTATTTTGACAGGAGAGATTAAATTCTTTTAATAAATGTCAAGTTAACGAAACAGAAATATTACATACTGAATGCCTTGTAATCAGATATGTTCGCTAACCTTTCGAAGTGTGGTCTAAATATGCTTCATATTTTCCATTCAATAATTGCTTATTCTCTATTTTAACGATTTGTCTCATCTGATTAGTTAATTTAATGTTCTTTTAAGATATATTTTTTGACATTTACCTATCGTATATTATTGTTCTTTAGGTCTTTATTACGACAGTTATGTATTATGGTTATTTCCATTCTTGCATGGCGTGCTTAATTATTTAATATATGATTTTTAATACACAGATTTTCTCGCTTTACATTCTCGAGTTTACATATGACACTTCTAATGCGCGAGGTTTTTTCAATTATTTCCATTATATAATTAATTAACATTTAGATATTGTTCGTTTCCTAAATATGGATATCTTCTTTTTTTCTTTTCTTTTTTTCTCGGGGGAATCCTCTTGGAGTTCTGCACCTAGCCGGCAGCACAGGTGAGAATGCCACATTTCTACTGACTAAACCTGTTCTTCTTGCACCATTTGTATACCCTTCTTTGACTTATTATACATTAAAATAAAAGTTTAGTTAAGTCGTAATATGTACTTATGTTTGAACGCAAATTTCCAAGTGCGTTCTCTGTGATAATGCTTCTCTCATACTTGGGTGACGAAACTTCGACCACTCGTCGCAGTAAAACTAAGGTGCATACATTTGTAGGTGGTTGAACCACGTTTGTAGGTGGTAGAGCCACGCTGAAGCTATTACTGGCTTCAGCATGAATGGGTCGGCTCGCCCGGGGTACTACCACCCTCTCACAGAAAACCGACGTGAAGTAACAGTGCTTGCATTGTTGCGTTTCGTTCGGTAAGTGAGAGCGCCGGAGGCCCACCTCCCCTAGACCCCCTTCCCTCCCTTCCCTTCTCTCCCTTTCCTCCAAACACAGGCTGGCAACGCACTTGCGACTCCCTTGGTGTTGCAAGTGTCTATGGACGCTGGTGATCACTTAACATCCGGTGACTCAGTTGCTCGTTTGCCTCCTATGATACAAAAAATAATAATACATTTGCATCATTCTAGTAATATGAAATTAACGGTCGTTAAACTTCTTTTATATGTGTAAAATAATATACGATAATGTATTCCCACACTCGTACTTGTTACGAACATAGACAAAATTTCATACACGCAAGTATGGGAGTAGCATAACTACGTTTGTGCTACTAAACGCACTTTGGCTTCTAGTTCAGTGAATCTAGAAACCAATAAATTTAACATCTAAGTATGTTACTTCCTTTCAGTTAGTAAGTTGTCTATTTTTAAGTATAGTTTTTTAAATGCATTAAGTTATTTTTGTTTTTTTTTGTAACTATATCTTTTGACATTTATATATGCCTTTTAATTTTGTTTTACTAATTCATATTTGTATTTTTTTTTTTTCGTTTCGCATGGTTAAGTATTAGTATAAGAATGTATGTTTGTTTCTACCTCGTACGTTACTGTAACGAATGCGAGTTACTTTGTGCACAGAAGATGGCGCGCGAGTCGTTTCCCTTTTAGGAAATGTTATTTACTATGAAATTAATATTTATGCACTTGTAATTTTTTTTTTGTAAACATAAATATATGAATATTCTTGGAAATTCAAACACTAATATAAAACTGTAAAAAGTATTAAGTGTAATAAAATGAATTCTCTATATTAATGCCCTACTATATTCTTTGTATTATAGCATAAGAATTTAATATATATATATGTTTGCAATAATAACAACTTTAAGTACTCCCTCTTGGGTAAAAATATGAACTTTATTCCACGCTATCTCGTGACGTATTGGTGATTTAAAACACCTATGAATTTATTTGTGTATTCTTCATATTCCAAACTAAATAATAATAGTTACCACGAAAACATTTGTAAAGTTAAGGGTTTAGCTCTTTCATTCCATCCATCATAGAATGACAGCATAGTAAATTGAATTTTAATTAGTATTAATAATTCGGTATATTGGCTCTTACTTACCTACTTCACAAGAGTATATCCATAAAATTAAATCATTATCGGTGTTATTATAAAGAAGTTAAATACGTATTGAATATTTGCTTTAAAAAGGTTTCGTAATAAATGCACCGCGCTCGCCCGAGTCAAGTTCGCGTTATCCTGTTTCGCAAGTCGTAACGTAACGTAACCAAAGCGAGACAAAAGAGCAAGATGGCGAACGTTCAGCGACCGCGGTGCATTTAATTCCAAAACCTTTTTAAAGTAAGTGTTTAACTTTTTTGTAATAACATAGTATATAACTGTTTTCACTTTGATAAATTTTGATTATGGCTGGATCATAATCTGAATTTACTACGCACTTTCACAGCCAATGATTGCTATGCTCTTGCTGCTAAAGTAAAGTAAGAGCCTGTCCAGATGAAGCGATTTACGCGCGAGTCGACTCGCGCGCTTCAAAATATATTGCGTCCAGATACCGCGTTTTAGGCGCGTTTCTACCCTAGGAAACGTCGCATACGTCGTACGTATAGACGACCGACGACTATGTCGACTCGCGACTGACTCGCGCGTAGTACTGGACGCAGCAATGGGGCCTGAGTATCGCGAAGCGCGCGGCGCTTGAGTCGAGAGTCTCGCTCATTGCACGCGTTCTACGCGCGAGTTAGGAAACGCGCCGCACCATCTGTACGGGATATATATAGCTCTAGTATCTCGGGTACGTGCGATTGTCTACGCGCGAGTCGACTCACGCGTAAAACGCCTCATCTGGACAGGCTCTAAGTGGTTAAGTTGCCGATTGCGTTATTACATGCAGAGGTTCTCTCGGCGGATATCTATTTGTTTCTCCAACGGTGTCGGACACGCAACTACTATATTTATATTTACTATAGATTTTTTTGTTGACATTAATAATATTTACTGTAATAAATAATTGCATGGTTGTTTATTGTTTTTTATTCCACGTTTTTTTACTTCTACTAGATTAGTTTATTCCCTGGAATGCTTGGTACCAGCTTAGGATCTACGTTTTTTTTTGAACCTGGACAGAAACTTGATAATAGCGCCCATCTCTGCAGTATTTGAGATATGTTACTTAAGCTGCTCTGAAGGTGGTAGAGCTACGCTGTAGTTATTACTAGTTTCAGCATGAATGGGTCGGCTCTACCGGAGCAGTACCAACCGACACACAGAACACCGACGTGCAGTAACAGCGCTTGCATTGTTGCGTATCGTTCGGTCAGTGAGAGCGCCGGAGGCCCACCTTCTTTCCCTTTTCCCTTTTTCTTTTCCCTTCCCATTTCTTCTTTCCCTACCCTTCCCCCATACACAGGCTGGCAACGCACTTGCGACTCCCCTGGTGTTGCTAGTGTCTATGGACGGCGGTGATCACTTAACATCAGGTGACCCGCCTGTTCATTTGCCTCCTATGATATAAAAAAAATCCCATCCATTTCATTTGGGTACAATAACCGAACTATATTACGTAAAGCAGCACCAATATTATAAAATATAGCATCAAATAACACAAGGTCTTTTTTTACTTTATTGTTGGCAACCAATCCTTTAGATTATTACTGCCATTGTCGAGTAGTTAATAGTATTACAAGTTCTTCTTCTATTTTATTTTTGGCAACCAGTCTTCTAGTAGACTATTACTGCCATTGTCAAGGGAGTATCGATATTACAAGTCTCTTGATAAAATTACAATGTACTAACAAGAAGGTGGCCATCTTGTTAGAACTTTCCATGGAGTTTTTGGGGCATCTCAGAATTCAGGGTCCGTGATATTATTTTCCATTCACTTCACTTATGCACAATAAACGAACTATATTACATAAAACACCACCAATTTTACACAAGATTATGAATAAAATATAAAATCCACTACATGACAGACCAAAAACTCCAACATACGGTTATGAATAAATCATAAAGGCCACTACATGATATTTCAAGATCCCGCCAAAAAACTCCAAACGTTAATTTTTAAATGGGAAATCTCAAATCAACGTCTCGAGTGCATAAGTTTAGTGCACTACTTTATTTATGATGTGGGCCTGTGTGGCGTCTTTTTCTTACAAGTCGATGGTGAACCAATCGAAATCATAACACAACAATGCATGGTGGCATAATCCTCTTTTATAGATCTACAAAGAAGTCTATATATCTATTTTTTAAGTATAGCCCAGTATACTCATTATACCTTCTAAAAAATGGTGACATACAATTCGAAAACTATTTAGACGGAAATATCATAAATATTTATCAACTTAAATACGTCAGTTACATTAAGCATTTCTTGTACATTCTTATCTTTATATATACAATTATTTTGTCTATGTGTATGTAACTGAACTCCTACTAAAACCGTTGGACCAATTTTGATGATTTTTTTTGCGTGTGTTCCAGTGGATTCGAGAATGGTTTAGATTCACAATTAGACCCGATAAGAGGCGCCGCGCTCTGATTCTAGACTTTTTTTTATTATCAGGGCGGGACAAAGTCCAGACATAATAAAAACTTATTTAAAAAAAAATCTGTCCCTTTGTTCCGTGTAATCTTTTGTTTTAGACTAGCTATTATCTACGGATTCAAGAGCAGTGCAATCCCCAAAACGATTGGACTGATTCCCATGGGACTTTCAGTGTCAGATAGTTGACCTTATAAGAAAGTAACTTAGATTATTTTACTTTAGACTAGCTGCCACCCGGGACTTCGTCTGCAGTGGAATATCCAAATTGCTTGGACCGATTTTCACGAGGCTTTCACTGAATTCAGAGTAACTAACTTAGGCTATTTTATTGTAGACTAGCCGTTATCTGCGATGTCATCTGCAGTGCAATTTTCTAAACAGTTGGTTCGATTTTCATAGAACTTATAAAGGTCCATTTTCACGGTTTTTCAGTGCGAATTACTACAAGACTATTGAGCTTTAGTAAATATAATGATTAACTACAGATACACTGAACCTTTAACAATGATATACAAAATATTGTATTTTAAAATTAATAGGTTTCCATTACAAAAATTAATCTTCCGTAGTCACCTCGTGCGACGTAGCCTGATTTTCCGTACGAAAATCTCAGTAAATTTATATTTTTATAATAAATAAAAAATACCTGCTTATGCTACATATAATCAAGTTTGAAATACATACCATAACATTCAAGTTATCTATACTATATCTGAGAAAAAATATTTAGTTGTAAACAAAATTTCACCCCTTTCAATTAAATTACATAGATCTTAACTTGTATGGAATAAGGTACAATTTACTTCTTTATTCAGATTCGCTTTAGACAACAGTTTGGAACGAGAATCCAGGCCGCGTCGGTCCGCGCTCAGGAGCCATTGCGAGTGGATATCTACGTCGCTTTGCACTCAATTACAAAAAAAAAACATCTCTATAGGAATACGTGTACACTTCACAAAACGTTCTGATCATTTCGAAAAAGTAACCAATTTTTTTTATAGAGTATTTATATTTGTTTAGTAAGAGGCACTGTAATTAGGTTGAAATAGAAATCCTAAGTATAAATGTTTATTATATTATTTCCTCAAAGTTATCAGCTTATAGTTTTTCTTTTACGTTTTGACTATAAATGAACTTCAGGAACTGTTATGGACCTCTTTGACGGTTAGAAATAGATATGTAGTCTTTGGAATCCTTTGTTAGTAGTGACGAGAGCTGACCAACGGACTGAACAAAATGATGTTGGACCGTGGAAAATGTCATGGAACTGCTTAACGGGTAGAAATAGATATGTCATGTTTATACTCATTTTATCACCAGTGACGAGAGCTTACCAGAGGACTCTATAAATTGAGGTGATGATAGATTTCGGAACCTGCTATGGAACTCCTTAACAGGTAGAAATAGATGTCGTAATTGTACTCGTTTTGTTACTAGTAACGAGAGCTTACCTCAGAACTGAATAAAATTATTTGTTGATAAACTTCAGTAAATGTTATGGAACTTCTTGACGGGTAGAACGGATGAAAATCTCTGAGCGCATACTCAACGTTTGTAGCTAATATCTATATGTACTAAAATCAGTTCTAAAACTAAAATTACAGTACTAAAATCAACTCTATATTTCTAATTACTCTATATTATACAAAAACATTGTTATCACGATAAAGATACGCATCTAGCCCATGAGAAATGAAACTTTCATCCGATATTGTGCGATCAAACATCTGAACCAAACATGATGTTTCTAGCTACTATGAATACTAAAGTTCAGTTATCACGATACAGCTACTCATCTGACCCATAAAATGAAACATTGATCTAACCCTATGAGACTAGACCCCTGATCGCAAACTTGAAGTTTCTAGCGAATATCAATACTCAAATTCTGTTATCACGATACAGCTACTCGGCCTTATAGCGATTATACTTCCATCTGATACAACAAGACCCAACCTCTGAGCGTAAACTTTATGTTTCTAGCTATTATCAATATTAACTCTTTTGTCACGATATAGCTGCTCACCTGGTCCTTAAGAAATGAAACTGACTGACACTATGACACCAAGCCTTTGAGTGCAAACTCGATGTTTCGAACTGTTATCTATACTAAGATTCAGTTATCATACTTACTACTACGGTCTTCACCAAACTTAAAAAAATAGAAGCTTTGCTTCTGCACTGGGAGACTAAACATCTAAGCACAAACTAGATGTTTCTAGCGATTATTAATACTCAAATTCTGTTATCAGGGTATAGCTGCTCACCTAGTCCTTAAGAAATGAAACCTTGACCTGACACTATGACACTAAGCCTTTGAGTACAAACTCGATGTTTCGAACTATTATCTATACTAAGATTCAGTTATCATACTACCACGGTCTTCACCAAACTTTAAAAAATAGAAGCCTTGCTCCTACATCTAAGACTAAGCATCTAAGCTCAAACTTGATGTTTCTAGCTATTATCTAGACTATAATCCAGTTACCAGAATAAGACTCCTCATGAGTATGTTGAGAAATGATACCTTGATCGGGCACTGTCGAGCTTATACATTTGAGAACAAATTCGATGTTTCTGTCTATTACCTATACATATTTAGGTTTAGTTACACCGTCGAAACGATAATTTATTTTTGTACTATGGGATCCAATATATATAACAAAAAGTATAGCATAAATAACAAGAAAATATTGTAACATTTTTTATAAAAGTATCAGTCGTTTCACGTGAGCTGCAATTCCCCTGATTATCAGTTGTAGTGTCTGTGTGCGTGAGCTGCGCACGTCTAGTAGTATGGCTCGATACCAAAATGTTGAACGGTTTTGAGGTAACACCTCTCTCTGCGCATCCGTCAAGTATAAAGAGAGAAGTGGGGCAAGCGGTATGCTTGTTTTTGCTCCACACATAAAATAGCTAACGAAGCCACGGGTATCACTTAGTGAGTAACAGAAATAAAACAAATAACCTCCTTTCACTTTTAAATTAAAATGTGGAATATTAAAATCGTAAATGTTAAGAGAAGTAAAACTAGCATACTATCAGTACATTAAATAAAAACCAGATAAGTTTTACAAAACTTTATTTATTTTTCATTATATTACTTTGCCGCTGGTTTGGCCTCTTTAGCCGCTGGTTTGGCCTCTTTCGCCTTCGGTTTGGCCTCTTTCCCCTTAGGTTTAGCTTCCCTGGGAGCCTTCTTCTTGGGGGGCGGAGGGGCGGTTTTCTTCGCTGCCGGCTTTTTGGGTTTCAACGCGGCCGCCGCCTTCAAGTCCTTGCGTCTCCTCTCCCTCAGCTTCTCTGCCTTAACCGCCGGGTGCGAGTCGGGTAGTTTAATCTGGACATTAAAATCTTACTAAAATTCCACAATATCACTCAAATTCTACAAATCAGAATCATAAATTACATCAGTTAGTGTCAACGTGATTGAGTAATCATTTTTTAAATCATAACCCAATGCTCTGATAGAGAATTCTCATCATTTATATTGAAGGCATTTCCATAACTATTTAAAAAAACAACTCGACATAAATATATATTAGACTTCCTTTTGTAAATAAAACGCAAAAACAAATAAATTTCCACGCGTACATTGTTCAGGTTATACAACCGGTAGTACATGATACCCGTCTGCTCAAATTCCCATACTCACATTATGAAATAGAAAATAACAGACGCATTAAGAGGGCCTCACGATTTTTTCTTACGTGACGATTCCTATCAGTCAACAACACCAACAAAAACAGAAAACCAGGAAGAGTGATGATTAGAAATGGATGCGAGTTACCGCTTTTTACTTATGTGATGATTTCCACCAGTCAACTCGTAGCACAAACCTCATTAAGCCACTTCGTTCTAACAAAAATTTTTATAGGTAGTGCAAATTAAAAAAAAACTTAATAAAATAGAAAAATAATAACTTTGAGTCTTTTAACCTACAACCAATCCCACCCAGTCATCGGCCAAATAGATATACTAGGACTTCATAAACATGTCCGAGTATGCAAACGAGAGAAAGTACTAGAAATGAAACGGTGACTTACACCACGTTTCTCTGCGAGCGCCAGCGCCCTCAGGTTCTTCCTCCTGAGCTGGTCTAGGATCGCCTTCCTCCTCAGCACAGCCGCATACGGGTTCAGCTTCAACATAGCCTTCGTGTTGGTCAGCGGGTTCAGTTTACGTGTGGCTCTCACGATACGCTTGCTGCGGACGGACACATATATCATTTTCACAACCCGTTCTCACAACATATATATCTTTAAATTATATAAAAATATATCAGAATATTGTCAACGTGATATAGAGTAATCATGATTTATCATAACCCAATGCTCTGTTAGAGAATTTCATCATTAACAAGTGCGGTCATCCGCAATCACCCTCAAGTTTCTATGTATATAAACTTCTACAGTTATTTACGAAGCACCAAAGTAATCAAAAGTGACATTCCTACTGTTCATATTAACACCATACATTATCCACATTCCTTAAGCCATAACATGAATACTAGCTCTCAAATACAATTGCGAGAGTAGACCTATAGATGGATGATGATTTTAGGCTCTAGAGTCCTAGACGTTTGTGTACCAATAGAAACGCCAAATTAATGACCTTACTGGTGCTTCTTTACACACTCAGGCAGTCTGGTGAGGCTGTTAAGGCCTTGCAAGGCATGTAATCAGTTAAAAATATATACACAATCAGATTTTTACATCCAGGCTGCTATCACGCAGTACAAATCCTTAGAATGTCCTAATAAGTCCTTCAAATCCCACCCAAACTAACAAAGACTGTATTGTATATAACCAATGAGATTATAACTAAAAAGCTGTAGATACGTTACTGACATTATATTTTGACAAAACAGATGTCACGATAACGCACACATACGTAAAGTAATATCGTAACGCCACACTGTCTTACGATAAAATGTGGAAGTGAGATGGCATATTCTCAATATCGGTGGTGAAAGAGAAATAGTTATATGTAGTTTAGATACGGGCGGATCGACGGGGCAGCCGTCAAAAATAAGCCAGATAGCCAAGTTTTAACAAGGCGTTTTCAGTTACAATATAATTTTTTATAGTATTTAACGGTTATGTCAGTTTTAAACAAAATCGTGTCAACATACTTGGGTGCACGTAGGACCTTGCGGATTTCGTCGGATTTGAGCAGACGGGTGAGGTCAGTGTTGGCCATCTTCGGCTGAGGCAAGTTGAAGTTCTTCTTGTCCTTTGATGGGGTCTTCCATGAACCGAACAGACCGTCTGTAATTTAAACAAGACGATAATTACATTTTCAAACGATGATAGCTAGGTTCGAACCTTTTATGAATAAACCTGAGTTTTCGGTAAAGATATTGTCATAAAACTTATAAATCGCCATGTATATTTACATGGCATAGTAAGTAGGATTTTTTCTAAGCTATTATCATTAAATTTAGGTGTCGCCAAGCATCTATACACAGAGATACACTATAGTATACCAGGTGAATGTTGAGACAGTAGCAATATTTATCTGCACTTGATTCTCGTTCTAAACCAAATAAAAAAATAGGTGCTTTAAATTTGACCTAATTATCTAGAAACATACAAATATTATACTCAATCCTCTAAGCGTCTATGTTAAAGCACAGTGTCAATAACAGTCGGGTGAAGTGAAAGTGAAACCAACCAACTAATAAAGGATAATTTTTCGAAGTTTGAACATACAAAAGGCTTTATTGTTCGTTTCATTATCGAAAGTTATTAATTCCGGGTCACCGCTCGCAGGTTTTGTCACCGGTCATTCAACCTAGGTTTATTTAAGTTATTATTCATACTTTTGAAATTCTTAGAACAAGCTTTACCTAAGGTTCTCTTTGTTGTCTATTAGTCTTTGTTTTGATATTATTATTTTATGTGTTAAATGTGACCATGAAGTGTTTATATCCCAGAATACTGTGAGTGTCTAACCTTTCACCTGGTATACATAAACCACATCACAACCAAATATCAGGTGAGACTGTGGTCAAGTATGAAATTTTTAGTTCATAAATGTAAAATTAATACGGAGATTTTAAAACTGTACTCCTCATGTCGACACACCGAAAATCATTAAAAGATAACCGATGTTTCCTTTTGGGAACGATTTTATATACCCCACGACTTAGTAACTCAAGCTGTATGAGACAGCACGAGTAAGGCACGTTGGGGAATATATTACGGAAGTTAGAAAGACCAATTGACTAACATACAGACTCAACATCTCTTTACTCTGTTAGCCTTTCTATCACCAATATTCAGTATTTAGTACTTTTATGTACATTGTATTCCTCAATGTTGTTGGCATTTTGTATTGTGTAATAAGCGGATGAGAGCAAATAAGGAGACGCATGACTATCAGCTGCGAAAAACAATAATGTGAAAATATATAGCGATTACATCTGTAACGACACACAACTGACAGACAATATTACTGTGTGCAATTTGATTTATTATCATTGGATTTAATAAAAATCTACATTACACAGGCAGAATTGTTGAATTTCCCACTGGAGAGAAAGATTAAGGAAAAAAAGAACTGAAAAGATCAAGCATTCTAAGAGTGCATGATGCTCGCACCAGCAGACAACCACTATCTATCCTGGCTCATTATTATTTCAATTATTTTATTACCCAGATGTTGTCCTTAATTCCCAGTTTTTAATCTTATGATTGCAATATTTTTATTTGTGATGCTTGCACGTGCACTATACCATATAAATATGGTAAGCCAACCATCCAATAAAACGAGGAGTCGTAAAGTAGCTGCCAAAGCATTTAAAGTCCATAAAATCGGAGTCAGATGTCATTATCTCCTTAGACCTTCTGAAAGTAGTAACGTGGCAGCACTCGGCCACGTCCAGCTAAACACTTATAAGATTTTACGTGGAGTTTTTGGCGGGATCTTAGTCTGTCATGTAGTGGATTTTATATTTTGTTCATAATCTTGTGTTACTTGACTCTATATTGTGTAAAATTGGTGGTGTTTTATGTAACATAGTTTGCTTATTGTGCATAAGTGAAGTGAATGGAAAATAATAAATACCATGGACCATGAATTCTGAGATGTCACAAAAACTCCATGGAAAGTTCTAATAAGATGGCCTCCATCTTGTTAGTTCATTGTAATTATATCAAGAAACTTGTAATATCGATACTCACTTGACAATGGCAGTAATAGTCTACTAGAAGACTGGTTGCCAAAAATAAAATAGAAGAAGAACTTGTAATACTATTAACTACTCGACAATGGCAGTAATAATCTAAAAGATTGGTTTCCAAAAATAAAGATAAAAAAAAAAGAAAAAAGAATTTACGTGTGAGAGAATGAGATAGAACACATTATACAGTGTTTCTTGTATGATTGATCTCTTTATGGTATATTGCACTACGTTAATGCCTGTTCTAATCAAATCGTAGTACACGTGTGTGCACCCCTGTACCGTGAGTGAAGTACACACGTTTTTCATATGTTTTGTGTGTAAAAATAACGCTTCGATTACATCAAAACTATGTTAATAAAGCGGACTTTATGTGTATATACATATAATCGTAATAATCAATAAAGGGCTTGCTGAATGACAATTGAGACTCACCGAGCCTATCAAAGGCAGACTGGGTCCAGATGATGAACCTGCCGAGGTGACCTCCGGGGGCGAGCTTCAACAGGTTCAGCTTGTTCACGTTGAGCATCTCGATGCCGGGGATGTTACGGAACGCACGGGTCAGGCCCTACGTAGTTCAGCACATTATTAGGATATTACTAAGAATATCACATATATAATTGTACTAAATGACAGTCAATCCCCCAATGTGTAGTGGCCAGGCCGGCATGACAGCGGCGACCGGCGAGGGATAGTATGTCTCTCGGTAGTCGCCATTGTTTTTGGATTGTACTGTGCTTACCATCAGGCACAGTACAGTCATTTTGCCGAGCTACGATAAAAAAAAAAAAAAAAAAAAAAGTGGTGAAGCATACTCAGTAGTAATAATAAAGTTAACTACGTTTGCAAAAATCACTTACTATAATTATAAACATAGGGTTTACTATGGTATTAATATAATATTATTAGGCTATTAATAGCTTGTGTTATCATACAAGAAATGTTGTTATAAACTGTTGTCAGTTATTTTGCTATTTTCTAATTTGCTGCTTCATATTGCAATATACATTGTTATCCACGTGTTTTTTCAAAGTAAGCAATGTGAAGTGCTCTCTCTTTCACACCTACTGTTTGTTGGATAATGATTGCTCGGTAGCGATAACACCGACCACCTAATGTCATAGTCAATAATAATAACGATCAACAGATAATTAACAGCAGAATAATGATGTGTTCAATAATTTGTTATCTATGACGTAGAAATGACAAACATAATAAATTAAAACGAGCAATTCCTGTATATTATACTATCGAGCAATTCCTGTATATTATACTATCTGACCCGTGTCTTTATAAATAAACTATTTTTTGTGACTTCAATATAAAAGTTAGACATGCTGTCGTTGACTTATTTGTAAGCATTATCAAGCTTTACAACTTTTCTCTAGAACTCAATCATATATCTCTCATCGTTAAGGCAGCGTTCGTAAGAAACATTTTCGTTATACTGTTTTTTCTCCGACCTACTTTGTCAATCTGACTGCACAAAGAAGTCATTTCATTTTTCAAGTTAATATATAGCCTACAACAGTCAAAAATAACATGGCTTTTAGTAGATCCAGAGATTATCCCCTATAACATCAAAAACTCACAAACTTTACCTCTTTATAATATAGTATAGACGAATATATACACATATATATATATATTTAATTCGAATATCTAGGAAATGCTGCAACGATTTAAGGCGAAATTTTATATTTAGATAAAGTTTCGCTTTATAAGTTTATTTACATACTGGTTTTCTTTGAAGAAACGCATTTTTATAGGCAAATAAATATAGTTAATTAGAGCCTGTTATCTTGACATCTTGTAAATTTTAATAGTACTTCAAATGTTTGCCAAATGGACTATAAATTTTATGAAAGGGTGCTATCTATGTATGGGTAAACAATAATTTGGTCGGTGTCGCTACCATTCAGTAAGAGATCTCTAACCTGGTCCTTGTTGTAGATGATGAGGGGTCCTTTGCGCTGGACGCGACGACGGTTACGCATCTTTCCTTTGCCGGCACGTAGGCGCTGTGATTTGTACACCTGACAACCGAAAAATAAGTTTAGCAACTTGAAGCTAATTGAGAGAAGAATAACGGAAAATTAAATCATAACTCACTTTAAGGACATCGGACCACGCCTTGATGCGTCTCAAGAAGATGACAGCCTGCTTGGTCTTGTTGATCTCCTGGACCTTGTCGGCGACCACTAGGGGCAGCTCGGGGACCTTCTCAACAATGTGACCTTAAATGAAAAATATATCAATTGTTTGTATACCCATAAACTTGAGAGGGACTGGCGCAAAGGCTAAAAAACAGCCGAGGGCTGAAATGCGGTTCACAATTGGACGTAGTTAAACGGAAAGGATCCAATCCAGACTATGGGCAAAAATGAGTTATATATACCAAAACATTAGATTAGAGCCACGCTGAAGTTATTACTGGTTTCAGCATGAATGGGTCGGCTCGCCCGGGGTAGTACCACCCGACACACAGAAACACCGACGTGAAGTAACAGTGCTTGTATTGTTGCGTTTCGTTCGGTCAGTGACAGCGCCGGATAACCCACCTCCTCTCACCCTCCCCCAAACACAGGGTGGCAACGCACTTGAGACTTTTCTGGTGTTGCAAGTGTCTATGGACGGTGGTGATCACTTAACATCAGGTGTTAACAACCCCAGGTGGGTTTGTGGGTTCGTTTGCCTCCTATGATATAAAAAAAAAACACTTTTTGTAGTTGGAAACTGTAATATAACAAAAACAACCCAAGTAAAATTCCAATGCATCATGTTATAATGACCATACGCTACCAAGCCACATTATGGGTCATTATTTTTGTTAAACAGCTCCAAGCTTCTTCAATCGTTATTGAGGAAATCACATTTACCCAAATATTCCAAGTCGCTTTTTAGTAAATCACAATTTAGTGAAACCCAACCCCGGAAAGGTAAAGCGGAAAATCAAAGACGAAACACGATCTGAACTTAGAACTCGAATATCTCAAAACTAACAGAGCGTGGGGTGGATCCTTTTCCTTTAACTATGTCCAATTGAAAGTCCAATTGACGGAAATATCGTTTAACATATATAAAAAATACATACACCGGAATATAGTAGCTTTTCCCTAACAGTTAAAAATTCTACAATATATGTGAATGAGATTCTCATGTGTTCCTCATGTCGACACACGGCCAGCTAGAGAAGCTTCGGCAATGTTTCCTAAGGGAACTATTTCATATACCCCTTCATTGTACCTGGAAGACTATTAATAGTACAACCAGGAAGAGTTTGGGGAAACCTTTCCTCAGATGATTACAAAGTATCATTACATAGTATAAAACAAAGTCCCCTACTGCGTCTGTCTGTCTGTCTGTTCGCGATAAACTCAAAAACTACTGAACGGATTTTCATGCAGTTTTCTCCGGTAGATAGATTGATTAATGAGGAACGTTTTAGTATATAATTTGTCAAGGATTTTTTCATAATCAGGGCGGGACAAGGTCTGCCGGGTCCGCTAGTAACTAATAAGTTTATTTCTACAAGGTAACACTATGATACAAATGGTATCTTACGACCTACAGTATTGCTTCACATCTATGTATCCTAGCGCCTGAACTAGGCCTAGCCTGTATCTCAGACGCTAATCTCTTCCTGTGACATATTACAGCATGTCTTGGATATGACTTGTATGTTTGTTTTATAAAACTTGATTAGGACCATCATATACAGTGAAACAGCTGACAAAGAGGAACGCTTAGGCGTATAGTCTTCGGGAATTAACTAGTGTATACACTTTGTCATGTTATGTATGATGGTGTATGTAACGTTGTAAGATAATATGTCATGTAGTCCGATGCCCGGTAGCATAGACAGTTCGAGAAAAAAAACGGTAATTGTCAAAATATCAAATGGCTTGAACATGGCGAAACGTGGCATGGAACATGTTAAGGTTTTTGCTAGTTGTCTGGTAGAAATCGGCATATAAGAAAAAGCGTTAACTTGTATCCCTTACTAACAATCATTATTCATCATTTTCTGTTTTTCTCTCTTATGTATCTTTCTATTGTATACAGGTGTGTTTGTGTCTATGCACAAAGTTTTTGTATTAAACGAAATTCCCTAATGCAGTTTATGGTAGGAGTTAACTGGTGGAAATCATTACGTAAGAAAAAATTCTTTCTATTGTATACAGGTGTGTTTGTGTCTATCCACAACGTTTTTATATTAAACGAAATTCGTTAATGCAGTTTATGGTAGGAGTTAACTGGTGGAAATCATCACGTACGAAAAAAACGTTAACTCCCATTTATATGAATTTCTCTCTGTCACTCTCTCTTCTATTGTATACGAGTGTGTGTGAGTACATGCGGCTCAAATATCAAGTTTAAGGTGTACCACCAGTGGTACACGTGGCCTAAGAATCTAGTTTAAAGTGTACCACCGATGGTACACGTGGTTTAAGAATCAGGGTTAACATGTACCACTGGCGGTACACGTGGTGCGGAACGTGTTAAATAGGAAGAGTTACCTCTAGCTTGGACGAGGGCAGGCACGCCGGACGCTGCGACCGCTGCGGCGACGGCAGCACGTCTCTGGCGTAGATTGACACGACGGTGCCAGCGTCTCCACGGCTTCGTCGGCGCGAACATGCGTCCACCGCGGCACATGTTACCGAAAGCACCCTGACCGGATCTGTATAACATTAATCAAATTAATACATATTCTACAGTAAATTAACACAACAACTTGTTGGAATAATGTTACATAACACTTTGCCGACCGGTGACGAGTTAACTTGTCTTTGCACTTTCATTATTCATTTCAATTGATGGCACTTAGGCCGATATAGAATATTGCAAAACGAGTGATACTAATAGCAAAGAATAATCTTCAGAGAGGGCATATTACTTTTGTAAAACAATATAAATTAAAATACAAAAAAACTCAAATGAGAGTAGATAAGAAGTGGATTTCTGTAGAAATAGCCCATGTTGTCCTAGGTAGCCCAACGTGTTTAGTGGTAAGAGTTGACCGATAGAAATAGTCACGTAAGGAAAAAGCGTTATGCCGCATACGTACGTCTTTCCACATTTTATTCTATTGTGTGTGTGAGTGTGGTAACTAACCAGGTGGGCATTAGAAACACCTCTGCCACTATATATTATGGTTCTCTTTTTACCGAAATTAAATATAATCGAATAGAACCTTCATTGATGGTTGTTATATCCAAACACTAAAAACACTTTAATCATAAAGATTCTACTATATCCATCATTATTTTTATAACTGCAGTTTTTTAAAACCTTTTTGTAGTGATGAGCTTGCACCCGTCTTCGATACAAGATCGAATCCAGAACGCCACCTCACCACTTTACTTTAGCACTATACCGCAGCGTACACTCAGAGTCATAGTGACTCTCAGTGTGGACATTTAGTGCAATTAATTATTTATCCTCCGCATGTATAATTCTCATCCAGCATTTTTTTAATAATAATTTGTTGTCCCATTTGACTATGTCCTACAGTTCCAATAACTTTAAAATTACTACCCTGGTCTTTGAGGACATAGTACTAAGTTATATGACCTAGAAATATCCCCTATAAATAGACTATACACAGCAATAAGGATTTTTCAAATGGTACTAGTTCTTACTGTCTAAATATAAATAAAAATTGTCAATTTCAATATTGCATAATTCCCGTCAATCGTTTTGGCTGTTCTGTGTAAAGCTTTACGTGTTTCTTCATACTACAATGAAGAATTTAACACAAAAAAAAAAAATTAAATACGTATTGAATACTTTGCTTTAAAAAAGTTTCGAATTAAATGCACCGCGGTCGCTGAATGTTCGCCGTCTTGCTGTTTTATCTCGCTTTGGTTACGTTAGATTAGACTTGCGAAAAAGGATAACGCGAACTTGCCCCGGGCGAGCGCGGTGCATTTAATTCGAAACCTTTTTAAAGCAAGTATTTAATACGTATTTAACTTTTTTGTAATAACACGGAATATGTTTTAGGAATCTAAAATTGATTTTTATTTATTGTTAAATTGTCTGGATGTTATACATATAATATGTATTTATGTTTAAGTTCTGTTGTTCTGAGCATCTATATTCATAGGGGTCAAAAAGATGTTAAGAACTGTACAAATATGTTGTAGAGTTATATTAAGTTTAATTTTTTTCCCAACTATTTTCTGTCATACCTCCGTAAGCAGGGTAGATGATTCAAACATTATGAATGTAGCTTGACAGTAACTGTTATAACATTATGGGATGAGCCTTTGTTTATTCAGTTACCTTTTCTTTTTTATCACGCTTTTATTAGCTTCACCTGTATGTATGTATGAATGTAACCGACCCCTTTGAGCTCGATTTTCTCCTACTTTGAACGATCAGATTTAATTCAAACTTTGCACACCTGTCAAAGGTCGATGACAATGCAATAATCCGAAAAAAAAAGTTAAAAAAATTTGACTAATAAATGAAAAAAATAAATAATAGTTTAAAAAAACTAAAACTAACACGCTTTCATAAAAAATCCAACTAAAAAACAGAAAATAAAATTTTATAAATTTGGATTAAGAATAGTGTAAATTAGAAATAAATGTATATTTTTGTAAAAAGTGACAAAAAAATGATAATCACCTCCAGATATCAGTATTTTTATCATTTTTTATAATTTAATTTAAACTATTATTTCTTTTTTCGATCTGACTACACTGTTGACCTGGGCACGTCTTTACAGCTTCACCGAACTATTAAGGCGAGCGCTTAAGGCACTCAGCCGATTTTATTTCGGCAACTAGCTCAAGGGTGCGCCTCACTCCTAGGCTTGGGCTGTTGCCTGATACATGCTATTCGCGACCTATCTAAGCTAACCTACATATTCATACTTACATGAGTTATTGAAACATATATGTGTACCAAGCATACATACCGCAATAACTCTTATATGCATTTTGTGTCGGATAATTTTCTAAACTATTTCAGTTCGATAAGGGGAAAAAACAAAACCCTTCCACTTTCAGGTTTTTTTCAGTGATTTAACTCTGGACATGGTAATAGTTACAGCAAATAGTTTATTGATCTATTATTATTGTTCATATCTAAACTAAAACAATGTGTCAATCCCAGTTAAGATTTAATTTAATTTGTATTTTATCTATGTAAATATAGTTACTATTTTTTTAAAATATTTTTATGTTGTTTAATAGATACTGAAAAGCATAAGAAATATATTTAAAAAAAAAACAAATTGTAAACAGTTACTTTCTTTCCATACCAATGATCAATTGAAGTCTTTATCAGTCTGTAAGTGGCATACTTAAAGATTACTCAGGTCTACAATCTACACCATTTGTACCATAAATGTTTACCATAGCGAAAAAAAAAGAAAAGAAATACAGATCCATATATAATCTTTATATATAAATTTCTTTTGTACGTGTGTATGTCACTGAACTCCTCCTAAACGGCTGGACCGATTTTGATGATTATTTTTTTTGGATCCGAGTACGGTTTAGATTCACATTAGGTGGTGCTGTGGTTGAATTTTAGATTTTTTTATTATTATCAAGTCAGGAAAACGTCCGCCGGGCCTGCTAGTTAACATATATAGAAAAACCTATGTACTTGATATTGCGGTTCCAATTTAGACCAGTACAGGACAATTAAGGAACTTATAATTTAAGTCTTTAAGAAAGATATTGATGTTTTTGGAGTTTTTGGCGGGACCTTGGTCTGTCATGTAGTGGATTTTATTTTTTATTCATAATCTTGTGTTACTTGACTCTATATTGTGTAAAATTGGTGGTGTTTTATGTGATATAGTTTGTTTATTGTGCATAAGTGAAGTGAATGGAAAATAATGCCACGGACCATGAATTCTGAGATGCCACAAAAATTCCATGGAAGGTTCTAACAAGATGGCCACCATCTTGTTAGTTCATTTAAATTATATCAAGAAACTTGTAATATTGATACTCACTTGACAATGGCAGTAATAGTCTATTAGAAGACTGGTTGCCAACATGGAATAGAAGAACTTGAAATACTATTAACTACTCGACGATGGCATTCATTAAAATTATATCAAGAAACTTGTAATATCGATACTCACTTGACAATGGCAGTAATGGTCTACTAGAAGACTGGTTGCCAAAAATGGAATAGAAGAAGAACTTGTAATACTATTAACTACTCGACACTGGCAGTAATAATCTAAAAGATTGGTTGCCAAAAATAAAGTTAAAAAAAAAAAGAAAGATATTAAAGTTAAAAATTCTAAAGTTACAAAAAGTTCTTAATGTTTTTTTTTCTCAAGATCCAATGGAGTAATACATTGGTGAATAAAAAAAAGTTTTGTGAAATTATCTTACCTGTGGGTACCGCCACCACGAACACGTGGGATACGTGCTACAGCGCGACCAGTACCCCAGGACTCGGCGCTGGTTTGATGGCCTGAACAAAAAGATAAACAATCATACATAAATTGTCATGAATATCATAAGAAAAATAGTAAAGAACCCTTAATTACAAAATATCAACAAATTTTACAATAGCAACATCTGAAGTTATTTGAATCCTTCTTTGATTACAAATGTGATAACAAAATATACGTGTTACATATCATCTTAAAAGGATTAATAGCTTTAAAGACTTCATGTTTCTATTAAAAGAAAAAACTGCACCATATATGCAATACGTTTGATTGGATTGGTTTTTTTTTAATACATATCAAGATAATATAAAAGAGGTGGAAATTCATTAAGTGATATTTGGAATGTCAAAGACTCTTCAGTCAATAGTCCTTTCCATGAACAATATTATTTATGGTATAATATCTATAACAAAATAATCTGAGTTATATAAATTCTGCTATTTAACTGACAACATACTAGAATATTAGTTAAAAACAAACTTTAATCCAATACGTTGTTATTACAAAAAAGTTAAATACGTATTGAATACTTGCTTTAACAAGGTTTCGAATTAAATGCACCGCGGTCGCTGAATGTTCGCCATCTTGCTCTTTTGTCTCGCTTTGGTTACGTTAGGTATGATAGACTTACGAAAAACGATAACGCGAACTTGCCTCGGGCGAGCGCGGTGCATTTAATTCGAAACTTTTTTTAAAGCAAGTATTTAACTTTTTTGTAATAACACCCATAAGGTCTTTTAATAACATAACACTCATACCTAGTCTCACTTTTGTTTCATCATAGATTCACATAATCAGACATAGCGAATTAATCTTAATAAACTAAACTAAGCAAAAACTAAATAGTAGACTATATAAAAAAAAAAAAAATTGTAGCGATGAGCTTGCACCCGTCTTAGATACGGATCGAATCCGGAACGCCATCTCACCACATTGCTTTAGCACTATATCGCAGTGTACACTCAGTGTCATTATGACTCTCAATGTGGACATTTAGTGCAATACTTATTTGCAGATTTACATTTACTGTATAATTGTAAATAAAACTTTTGGAATGAATATTCGAAAAGAAGAGGCAATTGATATTTAAAAAAAAAAAAACAAAGTACAGTCCACGCCAAACTTTTTGGCCGGTCTGAATATAGCCGCAAGTTCGAGCTTACACATAATATCGTCAAAGCTTCGATACAAAACAAGGTTAAATATTATTATAGGGATCTAAAATTGGCGTTTATTTATCATTAAGTTTTCATGATGCTATGTTTGTAATATAATACGTATGTATACGTAAATTTGTGTTCTGCGCAGCTATATTCAGAGCGGACAAAATGTTTCGCGCGAACTATAAGTAATACAAAGGAGCATTGATTTTGACTTGTCACAAAAACTCCATGGAAAGTTGTAACAAGAGGGCCACCATCTTCTAAGAACATTGAAATAATCGCAAGAAACTTGTAATCTCGACTCCTCGAATCAACTTGACAATGGCAGTAACAATCTGCTGTTATTGATAGCCAAAAAAAAAAGTTTTGTAGACTCACCGGCCTCCTTGCTGACGCAGTACGGCTGGCGCGCATTCTTCGACATAGAAACGTGTACATCGTTAACAAGGTCAGGCCTGATGGGCGCCTTGAATACAAACGGGAGCGGGAGTGAGGCACCAGTGACCAGCTCACTCTTCTCCGAATACACCGACACTAAAGGTCGGGCTACTGACAGACTCTGGAACAAGTTTAATTGTTTTTACATACTAGTAGCTTTCAATAGTAGTTCTCTATCCTTCATTATGCATGCTATGGTCATGGTATGTGTTGCCTGGTATGGTGTTCTCCAGGGTTATAACACAGGGTACTACAGAAAGGAATTGAAACATGCTCTTCAACTCACAACAGAGATGGCCTTGGATATGTAGTTGTCCTGCAGGTTTACTGTCCTTTGGCATAAAAAAAAAATAGTGATACACCGAAAACGAGAGCTTAACTTATGAAATGATGTTCATGACCAGTTAATTATTCTTTAAAGTGAAACTTTTTATAGGGCTTTAAAATTCTAATCGACAAACTTTTTGTGTGATGAAAAATGGTGTGGGTAAACACTGTGCCGAGTAGTGTTGGAAACACAGATTTTCTTGCAATCACCGGATTTAAGAAATGTCAGTCGCAGTCCGTACTCTGGTGGGAGACAACCTAGGAATCCTGCAAGATGTTGACTTGTTGTTCTTTTTTTTTAATTAAAATATTTTAAAGTAATACAAAACTTTCACTTCTATTGTAAACTTCTTCTGTGCCTTCGCCACATTCTGCTATTTTTTTTTTTTCAATTTGTAAACTACGACTGATATTAAACAACAACTACAGATAGTAAAACATGTGAATTCTTGAAGAATGGGACCACTGGTAATCAAGTATATCTACCAGAACACATTTAATATATCTTGATGATACACATTAGTATATACACATTAGTATATACACATCAGTAATAGCATGGTGTTAGGGCTCTGTCTAGTGTCCTCTTAACTGGCTACCAAGTTTAATATTGATTTACCAATCAACTAACTGTCCTGGCAACTATACTTGAGAATTAGCAATCCACTGGGACTAATTAAGTGAGATTGTGGTGTAAAACAACCTACAAGACATATAAAATGCATAGGTGGTATAAATTATATTGACAATAATAGCATGTGTTCCTCATATCGACACACGGCCAGCTAAAGAAGCTTCGGCAATGTTTCCTAAGGGAACTGTTTCCTATACCCCTTCATTGTACCTGGAAAACTATAAGAAGTGCAACCAGGAAGAGTATGGGGATATAATGAATGAAAAATATAATGAAAGTATTTGAGGGAAAATCCAGTTATATCAAGATAAATCATGTGAACAATTTTAGAGCTAAGCTCATAAATACAATAAACAGTTTAATTTTGTACATACTAGTGGTAATCTAGTAGTCAAATTTCAACTTCAAGATCATTAATTCTTTAATTTTCCAATATCATGGGAAAAAATTGACTTTTGCAAGAACTAAAAAAATGGACAAACAGAGGAGAAAATTGTACTCAACCGATTTATCTTTCCCTAATATCCCTTTAGAAGACTAGTAGTTGTCTAGTAGTCGAAATTTGACCATGTTTCATTAATAAACAGGCTGAATGTTTAGACAGTAGCAATATTTATGAGGGATACTCTGCACTCAATTCTCATTCTAAATCAATTTAAAAAATAGGTGCTTAATATTTAACCTAAATATCTAGAAAAATACAAAAATTATACGCAATCATCTATGCTAAAGCACAGGAACAAAACAAAAGGGTTTATTGTCCATTTTATTATCGAAAGTAATTCCGGGTATCCATTGTAGCTTTTGATACCAATCATTGGATCTAGCTTGTGTTTATACTTGTGAAAGTCTTAGAAAAAACTTTAACTTCGGTTTTCTTGGTTGTTTATTAGTATTTGTTTTGATATTATTATATGTTAAATGTGACCATAAAGTGTCATATCCTGGAATACTCTGAGCATTTAAGCTTTCACCTGGTATATAATCAAAGAAAAAACGAATTAAATATCATAATTATTTTTCTCTTAAAACATTAAAGCTTCCAAATCAATCTTTTAAACAAAATATAAATAAAGAAAATTTGTTGAAAAATGAAGGACAAAGATATACTTATCTATTTTCTCTCTAACTAATTACACATAGATATATAAATAGAAAAATCTGCATTATTACTTGTTAACAGATGTTGCTGTGTTCAATTAACTCTAATATTATTTGAATCTTTTTTAATACTCGTAAATCTGTCTACTAAACAGTGAATAAATAACGAAAGTCAGTTAAGAAACAGAGAATAAAGATGTACTTATCTATTTTCTCGCTGTCTTATAAAAAAAAAGTGGCATTATTACTTATTAATGACTTTTGCAATATATAATAAACTATACACAAATAGAAATAATAAAGAATTACCATTTGCTATAATTAGTCCTCAACTTTATATACCAACACACCTGTAATTTACTATGACAATTGACAATAAAGCTATCATTAATTATAATTCAGCTGGTACTGGACTTACTAGAAATTTTTTTTTTAAACATAATTACAAAAAGTAACCTACATTTTTTTACCAGGTCCCAAGTTAACTTAATACCAAAATGTTTTGAATTACTTCAAAAGATTATTTATAAAAAGGGACCTAACTAACAGATGGACAGGACTTTTGTATTTATTTGTGTCAATAAGCAAAAAAACTACTTCAAATGATGTTTACGTTGCGTCGGACTCTGTAACAGCATTTTGGCTTCAACTTTGTCGGATGAAGCTAGGATGCTGTACAGGATACCCAATGTTGCTATCAATAGGAGGTAAATAGTGATTACATGTGTGTAGTATTTATTATATATGTCTTCTAATTAGGGTGGGGGTCTGTAACAGCATTTTGGATTCCCCTTTGTCGGATGAAGCCAGGATGCTGTACAGGTTAACCAATGTTGCTATCAATAGGAGGTAAATAGTGATTACATGTGTGTAGTATTTATTATATATGTCTTCTAATTAGGGTGGCATGGTCGTTTTGTGACCAAACCCTTATAAAAAAATATGTTTAATGTTATACCTCAAACATGTGTATATAAATATATCCCTTTTCTTTATTAAATTGTGTAACATTTTATTACCTCAAAATCAAAATCAAAATACTCTTTATTCAATTTAGGCCCTGAGAAGGCACTTATGAACGTCAAAACTACCACCGGTTCGGAAAACAACCCAGTCATCGAGAAGAACCGGCAAGAAACTCGATCTGGTTTATCTTTTCATAGTAACTAACATATATTTTTTTTTATTAACACACCAATAGACACATAAAGCTACATTCGTTTTTAGTGGCTGCACAGAGAGAGGCGTCACTTCCAGACGTCGCTATCGTTCACATACTGATCCACCCTGTAATAACCTTTGTGTATTAAGACCCGCTTGACATAACACTTGAACCTACTACCTAATGTTATGAAATGTATTTTTTTTTTTCATATCATGCGATCAGTCCTTCCGACTATGAGCTGATGAGTTGAATGATTATTGTGCATGAGGAGATATTCCCCAATAGGAATATCTTCCATATTAATGGCTCATTCAGCGCCGCCGAGATCCAGGGTTCTGCGCCGTTTCAGGCGATTCACATAGTCAGGCAATGTGAGCTGCACAGCCAACTAATTAGGATGGTTTATAAGTCTTGTCTTGTATTTATTTGCAAGTGCCTTAATTTCGTCCTTTACTTTTGGCATGTTCAGGTAATTGTGTACTTCACTGTTTCTAATGAACCAGGGAGCATTGCTTATTTGCTTGAGGATATAGTTTTGTGTCCTTTGAATTTTGTTTATGTTATGAAATGTATGAACAACTTTTATGAATTTCGTTTTGTATCGGATTATTTTTACTTCATGTTAACAGTAGTTTCTCTTTAGGACAGTAGTTTCAGCCTCTGATATTACAAAATATAATCATTAATGACTTTCAAGTGCTTTCACATTTACACACATAGTGATAATTTACTCCTAACTTTGTAGTCTAAACTCACTATGTTAGAAACTTTATATTGTAAAAATAAAGCAATACTATGAAATATAAACAAATTTAGAATAAACTTCATTTAATTCAGATGGATAATCAAAAAGGTGTGTGGATTACTCCAGTCTTTGAAATGTCGGTAATAGAAACTAACCTAAAACTGTTTAGACAACATGAGATAAAGATTAATACTTAAACTTACGTAAATATTACTTTGACTCTATCAAAATGCATTCCTAAATAATTATTTCAGATAATTCCTACACAGGAAATTAATATTTTATAAGATGTGAAAATTGTTGGCGTGTATTTACCTCTAACCAACAAAGATTTTGATTATAAATTTTTAGTCAGACTTTTTACTGTAGATACTCAAAACATATCTCAGACATTGATAAAATAGCAATAACTTACATAAACAATCCAAAGTCAGCGTTATTTCAATGCATTTCTAAACAAACACGTGTTTCTTAAAATTCCTAATGTCAGTGAGATGAACATTTGCACTGCATATATAAACGAACTGTATGTAATATTGATTAACAATTACACATTTATTTGTAGAAAACTTACCATTTCGCTTTATTAGCGAAGTTATTCCTCCAAAAAACACTATAGACGGCGGTAAAGACCATCCGCCATGCCACGGAGGTGTGAAAAGACCGGAAATCACAATTGACTTTTGACAGCTCTAACGGGCAGTTGCCATCTTTATAAGAATCATTTCACTTTGTTTGTTACATAAATTAGAATGTCACGCCTAAATATATTAAATTTTAAATCTTCAAAACGAGACAAGACATTATTAGTTTAATATAATTTAGCTTGTAAATTATCTAAACCTTACATGTCACTAATTAATAGCCAAGTACAAAAGTTAAATCTTTCCATACTAAAATAGATCTTCCATAAAAAAAAAACTGTCAAATATATTATATTACAACAAAAAATATAATTTATATGCAGAATTCGATATAATATATAAGTAGGTACTTATTATTTAAAATGAAAATAAATTACCTCATTTAATTCTGTGCCGTTACATAAACTTCATGTAAGTTATATAAATTTCATGCGACTTCCTAAGAAATGTCTATATTCTTCAGTTTACTCACCGAAGAGTTTCATCAATCTGAATAGTGAAATTTCAGCTCATACACAGATCATTCCTAGTAATAATCTTCATGTTGGTTAGACATAATTGAATTTTAAATTTATCAAGCACTCTCGGCTCCATTTATAATCATAGAATAGGGTATTTTACTATACTATATATATTCAACAATAATTTTGTCGGTCATCAATTAATACAATTTTAGATTTTAACCAAGTCTTCAGCAAGCTCGACATTCACAATAAATAAATGGTGTATACATTAATGGTAAGAAATTCTAAGAAATAAATAACCTATTTTTATTAAAGGTTTTCTTATTTTCGGTTTTGCAAACATTTGAAAAGATTATAAGCTTTTTATTTGTATTTCAGATCATGGAACCAGATAATAGTCCTAAATGTAACCATGATCAAAATAATGAAACAGAATTAATCATCGGAAGTACAAGTAAAACAGAAACACAAATGACTTCATCAGAAGATGTACCTAACGTTGTCATTAGCCCTGTCCTACCAAAATCTTTTCATATAGAATCAAACGATAATATTGTAAAATCAGTTGATACTACTAACAACGAATCTCAAGCTTTTCCAAAAATTAATCAGTTACAAATTATTTCTAAACCAACTTCAGCTTTGATGACTCCAAGATCAGTGGTATTCAATCAGCCCCAAAGTTTATTTATTCAAGCATTGTCACAACTTGACGAGCGTTCCCTTAATTATGCTTTAATTAATCGCTTAAAGACATTCGCTATACAACAGCAGAATAATACGGGTAAAATTATTGTCCATACAGGTTTAAGGTCTGGAGAAGCGACACCACCAGATTCCCTAACTAGTGCACCACCGTCGTATTCATTTGTATTACGTCAAATGACAGCACAAGCTCGACCACGATTAATGGGTACTTTTATTCCATCACCTTCTTTCATTCAGCATACTCCTCCACCAAATTATGCAACGGCTTTTGATATATATGTTGATAATCCTATTCCCCCACCGCCTTCTAGAGTGTACAATTTCAGTTTTGCATCTATGCCAGTTATATGTCCTGAATGCGGTTATGCGGGAATGACAACAATTATAAGTAAAATAACTATATGTACGCATCTTTGTGCTTTTATTTTATGTATTTTATTCTGTTGGATTTGTGTGCCTTTGCCATATGTTTTGCGATCTTGTAAAAACGTATATCATTATTGTGGAAATTGTAGGATTTTTTTGGGTATGTATTGCCCTACAAGCCCCGATAATAGTTATCGATGATAAATGATCTAGTTTTTATTAAAATATTCTAAAAAAATAGATGTTATTTTAAAATTAAAATTGATTTTCAACAAACTTTCAAACAATGAACAATGTATTTTATTACAATCATATCAAATAGGTAGACATAAGCTCTAAACTCAGCATTACTATACGATTGTGAATAAATCTATGTCTTATTGAGAAACTGACAGTATATCCTGTTTATATCAAAATTGTATACAGGGTCCAACACCAATTTTGGTGTAACATAAAATTAGTCTTGCGGTTATTGCATATATATGAAAAAAATATGATTATTATCACATTGATCTTTTAAGGCGTCTGTTCTTTAATATTATATAAATATTTGTTTATATAAATACTACCAATATCACATATGTAAATAGGTACATTTATTTTTTGGTGCTACATATTTATTTCAAAGAGCCCATAGACAAAATGGTTATTTAGAAAGTATTTTTATATTTGAAATATCAACATATAGTATAATTTAGATCATAAATTAGCGATATAATCACAAATAAATTTTGTTTTATATTTCATGATCTTAAAAGTTTCACAATATTTCATAAATAAGTTGCCAACTGAACAGTGATTTAGCAAGCGTTTCGTAATTTAAAAAAATGTGATTTTTATAACGAAGCGTTCCGGTTTTAATGGCAATCTATTAAAACTACTTCTATGAATCATATTTCTATTAAATGTAATAACTTGGCTACTTTAAAATCATGTGATTCTAAATGAAATACAATATACAAAAATGTTATCGATTTATGTAGTGAATTGTAAAATTAAATTAACCTGTATATAAATTTGAACGTGTTCCTAATGACAGCGTTTCAGTGCCCTCTGTTGGTGAAATGTCCTCCGTGTAAATTTAGAAGTCACAGCCTTCCGTAAGTTCCGTGTATGTTGCGGAAAAATCCCTTTTTGGGCGTCCGACCACATGTGTGAATTGTGAACAAAATATGGTTTTATTGTGATTTTACGTTATAATTACCAATTTTTGTCTTACGTAGCACACACCGTCATTAGAGAGTGCACGTGCGGCCCTCTAAGAGCCGAATAATAGGTGAAAAGAGTCGAAGGAAGTGAATTTTTTCGATGTAAATACGGTGCGGCCAGGGTTCGTGCGGTGTGCTCGTGAATTCGCGCATATTTCAACCTGAATACGTGATATTGTGTTCTGTTTGTGTTTTTGACCTTCATACGGAGTTACCGGGACGTTTATTGTCAGTTACGAGTTTATTCGAAATTGTTGGGATAACCCCCAACATGGCCTGTTGAGGCATGGAGGCGCGCTCGTGATCGTCTCACGGCGCGGAGCGCGCGCCCGTTCTTACATAAGTGACGGCGGCGGTGTTATGGCCGCGCGCGTGTCCGCTGAGGGGGCTGGACCCTCATACGCATCCGTACTCAACTTTAAAGGAGGTGAGAGTAATAAAGAGAATATAGAAGCGCCATCGGAGGAGCCCATGGACGCTCCTCCGAGGCAGGACGATGAGGAGGAGGAAGGATTCGTGCCCGTGATATCGCACGGTCGCCGTCCCCCTAAGAGTCGAAGGGATAGAGAGCGTAAAGCGCCCCCGAGGTCTCATAAGACAGCAGCGGCTCATGCAGATACACAGCCGAACTCGGAGCAGCAACAGGAAGCTACAGAGGCACAGCCGAAGAAGTTTGTGGAAGCACCAATACCTAAAGTCAATCCTTGGCAGGTTAGTCTATGTTTAATTTGATGTGTTACTAAGATTTTGAGAATTATTATAAAAGTTGTAATTTAAAAAAGCCAATGTGGATAATAAATATTATTTGACTTAATTGTGTCTTGTATTATACACATTCGTAGTATTTTCAAGACGTAAAGACAGACAGGTATTTCATGATTTACAAAATATGATTTATTGTGACGATTCTAATAAAATACAAATTATTTGAATATATCTTATTGAAATATAATTTTTCAATGTATTTTTACATATAAATTGCCAAGTTTCCATAACTACTTTGTGTTCAACGTTTACATGTTACATATGTTACCTAAGACAAGGTAATAATGTTTTTTATGTACTATGTTGTGACTATATTATTATGTTTACAATTTCTATACTATGGAGGCATGAGTTAACCTTGTTGTTTTTAATAAACTATATAGTCTAGGCAACAGACCGTAAACAAAGCCTATGCTTGACAACAATGTGGTAAATATTTTTGGAAATGTATTGATCTTATTAGATTATTATCATATTTAGAATATAGCTCAAGGGTTTAAGATTAATTCTATCACATCCTAACCTTAATCTTATAAGTCTGCTTATGCCTAGTGCTCCATTTATGTCGAGCACAATATTTTTCTAAGCTTTCCAAACAATCATTTGCTGTGTTTATATGTCTTAATATTAAATAAATTTGGTGTATATGGTAACTAAATGTCTTAACGAACATGTTGTGTCAACTTAAAATACCTTTATAGAGGTGGTAAAGCCACACTGAAGCTATTACTGGTTTCAGCATGAATGCGTCGGCTCGCTCGGGGTAGTACCACCCTCTCACAGAAAATTGATGTGAAGTAACAGTGCTTGCATTGTTGCGTTTCGTTTGGTCAGTGAGAGGCCGGAGGCCCACCTCTTGTCCACTCCCATCCCTTCTCCTGACCCCTCCCCCAAACACAAGCTGCCAACGCATTAGCGATTCCTGGTGTTGTTAGTGTCTATGGACGGTGGAGATTACTTAATATCAGGTTCTGGCCTGTTCGTTTGCCTCCTATGATATAAAAAAAAAACCTGTGACCTTGTAAATTGTTCTCCATAGTAATTAATGGTGGATGCTCACGACTTTATCTCTATACATTATCATCCTTATAATATGCAGTCAAAATCAGTTATAACGACATTGAAGGCACTACTCATATTTAGTCACAAAAACCAGTAGTTTTAACAACTGGTGATGTTTCCGAGGTACAATATTCAGCCGGGACCGTTGTTCTGGGGCAATATAACTGGTATATTGTTCTAAACAATGTCGCCACAAACAGTTTTGACTGTATTTTATGTATAGAGGCGGAAACTTAAGCTACACTCCATGCTCCACTTCTCCTTGGCAAGAAATGTGTAGTGCTTATAAAAGCCCAATATAGCCCAAACTCTTACATGTGGATGAAGTCGGGGTCAGTGGCTTGTAGACAATATAAATGAATCAACCCTTTGCTACTAGGAAAACCATATCACTGTGTTTATTATTTATCTACTTATATTTATATATTATAAACTTTGCATTTATAAGTTATTATATTGTTATTATTATAGTGTTCAAACCCACTTGGCCACAATTGAAAATCATCACAGGGGTCACTTGCAATGGTGATAGGCAGCACATGTCTCCTTGCATATTGAAAATATTATACAATTCTTAAAGAAAAAGCTGTGTTGATTCTGATTTATTACATCATGTTAATTAATGTTATAATAACAAGATATTTAAAGATAAGATTATTGATTTGTGTGTAGAAAACAGAGTAAAATTTATGTAATATTTGAGTATATCAAAAGAAATTATATTTTGAATACAGATAATTTCTCACTTTAATGCCTCAACCTCATCATGATCCCTCTGTAAAAGGGTATCTGACTGCAGGGCCATAGGGCTCTTCCTATACGGGTATAATCTCCACTCCCAGCCCACAGCCCATGATGTATTGGTGATTTAAAAACTCTGAGAAATCGACAGTTTTATATTTTCTTACTACAAGAAAGGCTCAGGCTCACCAGGTTACCAATTCTTTTTTTCTCTTATGTCTTTTCTGTGTCATGACAATCTGTTCATTTAACAATAAGCCATTCCAATGTGAGAGCCAGGGTTGGATTTAAAATATTTGCATGTTGTATAGAGACTCTACGGAGTCTACTATTTTTAAAGATGTGAGTGTTGCTAGGCTCTAGGGGCATTATTACAAAAAAGTTAAATACCTATTGAGTATTTGCTTTAAAAAAGTTTGGATACTTACGTATTAAATGCACTGTGCTCGCCTCACGTTCAACATCTTGCTCTTCTATCTCTGTTTGGTTAGGTTAGGTTAGGTTAGCCTTGCGAAAAAGGATAACACGATCTTGCCTCGATAGCCGTCGACAAGCACAGTGCATTTAATATATAAGTATCCAAACTTTTTTAAAGCAAGTATCTAATACGTATTTAACTTTTTTGTAATAACATGACAGGTTTCAAGTTGGAAATACTGAACCTCTTTAAGCTTCGACTCCTTTAAGCTCCCAGCTTTTATGTCAGTATATTAATATATTTGAACAGTCTAGTTTAATATTTTTTACTGAATTCAGCAATTTCCTGTTGGACAGTTTTGATATTAAGATGTATTTCTTATTTATGTGGTATGGAATACTCAGCATGTTGCATATTGTTTTAGATTTAAATTGTTCTAAAATTTTTATATTGCTGTTGTACCCTAGAGTTGAATGCCATGTTATGTCCAAATTGGTTTCAGGATGGCTTTGTATATTATAAATTTACAGGCAGGAAAGAGATTTGATTTAGGTCCCAATAACCAATACATGATTCTTATATGTTACCAATTGAAATGAACATGTTTATGTTAATTTTGAAAAATTCTTTGGTACAGACCAGGGTTCGAACCTGCAGATATCAAATTGTTGTTCCAATGGTCAAACCGCTCCACCACTGAGACTTTTTATTGCCTACCTCTGAATATTTTTACTAACCTATTACACATAGAGTTATGTATACAATTATAATAAAATTAATTATGGAAATAAAATGTAAGGGTAATAAATAGTGAAAATTATGTATATAATTAACTACAGTGTGCTGTAGACTCTCATATTTTTCTGGGTCAATTTAACACATGCTGTTACACAACACAATTATAAATGGTTGTTGTGTGCTTGTTTCGAATATTAGCATCAGCATTAAGTTCTCTGTATATAGAGGAAAACCTTATTTTTCTGTCTGTTTATTTCAAATTATTTTTATTATAATGTAGGGCACTCATTTCATAGAGTAATCAATTCTTAGAGATAAAAGATTTATCTCGAATTTAGTATAAATAACATTGATTTGATAAAGTATGATGTGACCCTGAGAAAATTTAATTATACAATAATATTCTTAAAATATATTTGATTATCTCTTAGCATTTTAGAGTAATTATAAAATCTTCGTTTGAGTTTATAATTATCAAAAATTTATATGCTAAGTATTACATATCACATTTCCTTAAACATTGATAATTTAATTAAGGTATTGTATGTAGCAGGTCTCAGAATATTAATTTGTGACAACTTTCTTCTATTATAGATAACCTTACCAAAGGTTACTATTTTTTTTTTTTTTTGTAAAATTGCTCTGAATGGTATATATGTATAAGACACTTAATTATAATTTGGGTTTAAGAGGCAAGATAAAACTTATTTGTTTCTCTGAAAAATGAAGTATGAAATTTTTATTTATCAAGTTCTTTATATACTCATATAATATTTACATAATAACACTATCTTACCTGGAAAATGAAGAAACGACAATAAAAGTTTATTGTTCACCTCTCAATTTATACAATTTAATAAAACACAAAATTAATTTCACTAAAATAAATTCAATATGCGTTCTTCGTCTTAGACAAAAATGACAGACCGTTTGACAAACGTTAAACAAACAGTGCGCGCACATATTCACCTTAAAGAAATAATTTTCTTTACATATGTAAATGGGAATAAAAGTTTATTTTTAGCCCTTTCAGTTCAGAGACATGGTAATTTATTTAGAAGTTATAAATAATCACAAATTGCATGTATTTATAATCTACTGCCAGTTTTGCTATTGTTCATGTCAATTTGACCGATCTCTCAGAAACAATATTTTTTTTAATTAATGGTACCTTTTCTTTGCCCCTGATAACTTATCTGCAATGAAATCATGAGGATAGGTTGAGTATATATGACATGAAGGCATAGTAAACAAACTCGCATTCATATTTATAATTTTAGTGAGGATTACATAGAAAAATAAAACAATATTTTTTTGCTTGTTTAAAGAGAATCCAGGTGCTGCATCTAGTCTACAGCTCTCTACTATTACATTATACAAAAGAAGTAGTTTGTAGCTTACGGTTTGTGATGTAATTTGGAATATATGAAAATTGATTGAATTTTGGAAAATGGGAAGTAATTTTTGGAATAACTAATATGATTTTGATCTGGTCAGTTATAATCAGGTTTTATTCATAACAATTATTGAAGTAAAAACTCCTATTGATTTATTGAACAGTGAACTAAATTGAACCATCACAATTGGTGACAGTGAATTGATTTTGAAGTGCACTTGAGTTGGTGAGTCGCTGAATCTTGCGTACTCTGCTTCAGTTGTCTTTAGCCACGTTTACTGTCTGACAATGAATGTATCCTTGAAATGATTGTTTTTGAAGCGAAACTGCTTATCAGAGGGCTTTAAAAATTCTGATGCGCAACATTTTTGTATGACGAAAATTGTTGGGGATAAACACAGTGTCTGGTACAGTTTTGAAAACACTGGTTCCCGTTCGATCACCGAAGTTAAGCAACGTCGGAGCGCGGTCAGTACTTGGATGGGTAGGAGTACCACCTAGGAGTACCTGTGTAACGTTGAATTTTTGTTGTATTTTTTTTATCACTTGTACCTTTTGTGGTGTCACTGATTGGATACTGATTAGTCTATTTTTATGTTTATTTAATTATGCATTTCGTGATATTAATAATACATTATTAGGACCAACTTGCCTATGAATAATTAAAATGTTCCCCTGTAATACAAAGTTTCACTTTTGTCTGTCTTTCTGACACACCCTGTTTTTTATCACTGCATAATATAATAAAAAAAAAAATTATGTATGCTTTGTATATAATCAGTGTTATATTACAAGTGTATATATTGTGCGTTAGTGTGGTGCGTGTGTTACTAAATATCCTATTTATAAAATTTCACTACTATCCTGTGGTCATAAAGACACACTAATTTTTTTTTATATTGTAAATTAAAGTATGTGAAGTCGCAGGTGAATGCTAGTATTTGTGTATTATTACCTAAATAACAGTAATTATTTACCAATCGCAATCTATTCATTGCTAGCTCAGTCGAAAGATAATTGTGTTAAGTATGCAATTTAGACAACTAATTACAGCCTAACATATTGCCATGTCAAGGTATTCTGATATAATTTTTTGATGGTTATATTAAGCATTTATTTTAGGCACAAATAATAAGTACGCATAGAAAACGAAACGAACAAAAGTGAAACGAGAGAACATAATGCATAAGTGCAGGAGTTATTCTTCCACAACACAACATATATATTAAATTACTATTGGTTTATTGTTAGTTGTAATATAGTGAGATATACAAGTGATTTATGGATAACAAATAGGTATATAATATGCTAATGTGTAAGAAAGTAGACTAGACGAGCAGTCACCCAGTCACAGTACTTTACTAGGAAAAACCCCTGTTTAGGTAGACTTTATAAGCGAAATACCTAGACAAGCATTTATTAGGAATTCCATCTTCTATACATACAATAAGAATGTGAATCTAACGTATATGTACTTTTTCGATTTTTTTGAAAAAAATTGTTGCAGGTGTCTAGGAATCATTACATAGTATAAAACAAAGTCCCCTATCGCGTCTGTCTGTCTGTCTGTCTGTCTGTCTGTTCGCGATAAACTCAAAAACTACCGAACGGATTTCCATGCGGTTTTCACCAGTGGATAGAGTGATTCATGAGACAGACTTTTCTAGAAATTATTGAAATGTATTTTATTAGTGACTAGCGGTCCCGGCAGACGTTGTCCCGCCCTGATTATAAAAAAATCCTGGATAAATTATATACCAAAACGTTCCTCGTGAATCACTTTATCCATTGGTGAAAACCGCATAAAGATCCGTTGAGTAGTTTTTGAGTTTATCGCGAACAAACAGACAGACAGACGCGGTAGGGGGCTTTGTTTTATACTATGTAATGATTACATAATTTATTATTGTTCAAGTACCGTATAGAACCCAAGTAGCGCTTCTTCCAAGTCCGCCTGGTTAGCTAGTATCCTCAAGTCGAAAGCAGCCTCCAAGTATATGTTGGTATTTTCCGGCAGTTGCACTTGAGAACCTTGAGAGCACCTCTCAAGGTTTACCGTGTTTACCATCTTGGGCCATCATCATTATCATTTAAACTTGTTGTGTTCATGTTCAAACCCTAAAATTAATAAAGTATTAAAAAAAAAAGTCGAGGCAGTCATGAGGACTGCCTTCAGACGTAAAAACTCAAAAGAATGTGTTCTCATTTGAATTTTCATATTAATTATAGTGTGAATGACAATATTTAAATCTCGGAATTTGTTTATTGAAATTATTAACATTAGTGTGGTTTTCATATCTATTGGCGCTCGGAGCAATAATCTATACTATATATACTTCTATAACTAATATTATAAAGGGGTAAAGTTTGTGAGTTTGTGACGTTGTGAGTTTTGAGTTTGTGACGTTGTAGGGGATAATCTCAGGAACTACTGGTCCGATTTGAAAGATTCTTTCAGTGTTGTTATATAGTTCATTTAGCGAGGATGGTTATAGGCTATATATCATCACGCTAAGACTAATAGGAGCGGAACACCAATGAAGAATGTTTGAAAATCGGGGGGTTTTTCTCCTATTGAGAGCTTCCGCTGCGTGTTAACGTTAGCCCAAAGTAACTATTACACGCGGACGAAGTCGCGGGCAGAAGCTAGTTATATACATCTTTATAAAGTCTATTGATCAATCAAATGAATGATGAGCTGCAAAATATCAATATTACATCTACCCAGGCCCCTATACTACGCGTCGCTAGACTGACGAATGCCGCGCAAGCGCAATACGGCCGGTCATGCTTACGTAGCATGTCGTGACGTGAAATTTTAAATTTATGTCCTACCGAAAATACGTTCAACTCGCCTAAAGAAGTTTTTAATTTAAAAAAAAGAAACTAAAAAGTTCGTAACGTCTTTGCCTTACCGTGAACCTGTGGAACAATCTCCCGGCCAGTGTGTTCCCTCCTTCCTATGACATGGGGTCCTTCAAGCGTGACGCGATGAGATATTTGTTCAGGCGGGCATGACAACGGCGGTTAACACAGGATAAGCTATGTCTCGCTGTTCGTTGTAGTTGTTGGATTGTACTGTACTCTTTACCAGGCATAGTTCAGTCACTTTGCCTTGTTACAATAAAAAAATGTACGTATATTAACTGTTTAGCTAACGTAATACAAGCAGGAGTTTTTGGCTGGATCTTAGTGGGTCATGTAGCGGATTTCATATTTTTCTAGCGGGCCCGGCAGATGTTGTCCCACCCTGATAATAAAAAAAAAAACCTTGACAAGTATTATACCTAAACCTTCCTCATGAATCACTCTGTCTACTGGTCAAAACTGCATTAAAGTCCGTTCAGTAGTTTATGAGTTTCTCGCGAACAGACAATCAGACAGACGCGATATGGGACTTTGTTTTATACTATTTAATGACGATAATGATTCATAAACTTGTGTTATTGGACTCTATATTTTGTTATATCGTTGGCACTTATATGGCACGTGATATAATTCGGTTTTTGTGCACCAGTGAAGCGGATGGGAAATAATACCACGGTCCGTGGATCCTGACTTGTCAGAAAAACTCCCTGGAAAGTACTAAGAAGACGGCCACCATCTTGTTAGAGCATTGAAATTATCACATGACACCTGTAATATTATTACCTACTCGACGACAATGGCACTAATAATGTGGACGATTGGTTGCCTAAATAAAAGAAGATCACAGTACTGTGTCTTCTATTTCATCCACTCACTAATTTTTCTATCGATAGGAGATATTTATGTCCAGATTTTTCACCTTTTCCATGCGATTTTTCATACATTAGCTTATATACAAACCTTGTCCTACCAATTACAAATACAACGAATATAGGAATTAGTCAATTAGTGACAGCCGTTTTTAATTGATTCCCTTACAGACATTCGGCAATTGAATTTTATTTATATAGAAATCTATATTTTAAGTGAACAAACCGTTGTTACCAATACTGTAGTGTATATCTAAAACAAATAATTACTGATAGTATTTACCTTGTCGAGTATAATCGTACTGTGATATTTTCAAAGTAATGTTTGTGGTATAGTGCGATACGGATAATAATTATTTGCAGTCGGGGTTAGTGCTCTGTAAAATGTATTATCTTCTTCTATACATACAATAAGAATGTAAATGTAACGCGTGTCTGTACTTTTACGATTTTCGTGAAGAAAAAATGTTGCAGGTGTCTAGGCATAAGTAATAAAATAAATTTCGATAATTTTTAGAAATGTCTGTCTGTTTGTCTATTTGTATGAACACGCATCACTGCTATAGTAATGGGTTGACGATATACCTCCTCGAGAATAACTTAGTCTTTGTTTCATTAAAATCGGTCGACTCTATCAAGTTATTGTAACTTTAATGACGACGCGACTTAAGTACGAAAGGAAAGTAGATAAGTAAATGGACTTAATACATTCAGATGACTTTATTAATCACTGTTTTTTACATAGGCTCCACGCGGACGAAGTCGCGGGCACTGCTAGTTATATATATAAATCCGTATATAGTTGTGCATGTTTGTGATACAACGCTTTCCTGTTTAGATAATTGACATAGGTGTAATCACTACATGTTATAAAACAAAACCCTCTACCATGTCTGTCTGTCTGTTCGCGAACTCAAAAAAACTACTGAACCGTTTTCCATGCGGTTTTCTCAAGTACGTAAAGTGAATCATGAGGAAGGGTTTTGTTATTATTATTATTTTCGAGTATCAAAGGCTGCACTAACAGGTTCCTACCAAATTTGGCTAGGCAGGGCGGGAAACTCGAGCAGTGAAGGTGAGCGTTGATGCGCATCTCAAAGGGGGCCTCCTTAAACCTACACCTGGGTCGCAAGTCCTGGGAACTGCTCTGAGTTTCTCCCTCTGCCACACGATGGACCCGGCACCCGCACGGTGAATCCATGGAAGGCTAAGAAGTTCGTCTCTCTCTAGACAACATGCGTTGGGCCCACTAGTATTTTTCTAAAGCGACAATAGCACGTCTAGTCGCTCGCCAAAAAGGCATACTTACTCGAAAGTATACTTTTAATACTACTTCTATAAAGATGTATCTAGTAAAGCAAAGCTTGAGTTTAAAAAGTTGACTGTTTTTATTTGGCTCTTTTGGATGACGAGTTTCCCGAACACTGTTACAGACGATTCGAAATGAACGCGCGACGTAATAGAATCCACATATCAAGGTCGTCTCGTTGCAACTCAAAAACTACTCCGCGGATTTTCATGCGGTTTTCACAAGTAGATAAAGTGATTCATGAGGAAGGTATATAATAGGTATATAATTTGTTAAGGTTTTTCTTGTTATCAGGGCGGGATAACGCCCGCCGGGAGCGCAGGTCTTATATATTTCTATTTCTACTTGGGGTCCCGTCTCCTCGCGTTTTTGCGTTAAACCAATTTGTTTTCGATTCTTGCAGCTGGGCTTTCTTGAGGTCTCTTTCAATATTTCGAAACAGCTAAACTTGAAATCGGTAAACTACCAAAATATTTGATATTTCGTCATAACTTTAATGAGCAAAATGAATTTAATTTTAAAAAGCTCTAAATCGATTTTATTTCTCGAATTGACTACGCTATTGACCTAGCAAGGACTTAACAGCTTCACCGGACTACCATTTTTTGTATCAATTATGTTTTATAAACTGTCTTTCAATTAACTAATTAAGTGACAATTAGAGTCAATATTAAGAAAATGAATAGTGACCTCTTGTTATTGAATTTGAAGCAAGAAATTCGAGATTACATGACTGTAAACGGTACGTAACAAAGTAATGTTCATATTATTGACTAGTTGTGCCCGCGAATTCGTCCGCCTGGAACTTAATTGAAATCAGTGATTAATTATTACAAAGAGATTGAAATACTTTTTTTTACCTACCTACTCTTCGCTCGTAATTAACTGGAGCCATCATTCAAATTACAATAGCTTTTGATAGATCCTATACTACAGCATGTCAGTTACTAGCATGTCATGAGGCGATATTATAAATTTATTTTCTGCCAAAAAAATATCGCTCAACGCGCTTAAAAAGTGTTTCACTTCACCAAATGGTCGTACTGTAAATGAAAGATTTGGACTCATTCTCTTCGTTAATACCAATATGAGGCCTTTGCGGCAGTTAATATTAAATTTTTTGTTCTCGAACTGACTACGCTATTGTCCTAGCAAGGCCATAACAGCTTCACCGGACTACAGTTAAATAATCCTTAAGAGAGAACCAAGGAAATATAATTTATAAGCATATAACGAATATATAGGTTACTATGTTATTGGGCGCTACTAAGATTACCGCACGAGTGTGTATTGTTTGTGTAAGCAATTAACATGTGTTATGTGTATAAATAATATTTCGAAATATAACGTTGTCAGTGATATATGATAAAATGGAGAATCAGGATTTTTATCCTTTTTTTTTATGTCATAGGAGGCAACCGAACAGGTGGGTCACCTGATGTTGAGGATCACCACCGTCCATAGACACTTGTAACACCAGAAGAGTCATAAGTGCGTTGCCACCTTGTGTTTAGAGAGAGGAGGACGAAGGAAAG
This sequence comes from Antheraea yamamai, assembly GCA_036509395.1. Taxonomy (NCBI): domain Eukaryota; kingdom Metazoa; phylum Arthropoda; class Insecta; order Lepidoptera; family Saturniidae; genus Antheraea; species Antheraea yamamai. The sequence continues at coordinate 4,330,918 of AP028452.1, read as the reverse complement.
GGGAAGGGTAGGGGAGGTGGTTTTCCGGAGCTCTCACTGACCGAACGAAATGCGACAATGCAAGCACTGTTACTTGACGTCGGTGTTTCTGTGGGTCGGGTGGTAGTACCCCGGGCGAGCCGACCCATTCATGTTGTGCGTTGCCATTCTGCGTTTGGGGAGAGGAGGAGGAAGGAAAGGGGGAAGGGTAGGGGAGGTGGTTTTCCGGAGCTCTCACTGACCGAACGAAATGCGACAATGCAAGCACTGTTACTTGACGTCGGTGTTTCTGTGGGTCGGGTGGTAGTACCCCGAGCGAGCCGACCCATTCATGTTGTGCGTTGCCATTCTGCGTTTGGGGAGAGGAGGAGGAAGGAAAGGGGGAAGGGTAGGGGAGGTGGTCCTCCGGCGCTCTTACTGACCGAACGAAATGCGACAATGCAAGCACTGTTACTTGACGTCGGTGTTTCTGTGGGTCGGGTGGTAGTACCCCGGACGAGTCGACCCATTCATGTTGTGCGTTGCCATTTTGCGTTTGGGGAGAGGAGGAGGAAGAAAAGAGGGAAGGGTAGGGGAGGTGGTCCTCCGTCGCTCTCACTGACCGAACGAAACGCAACAATGCAAGCACTGTTACTTCAGGTCGGTGTTTCTGTGGGTCGGGTGGTAGTACCCCGGGCGAGCCGACCCATTCATGTTGTGCGTTGCCATTTTGCGTTTGGGGAGAGGAGGAGGAAGAAAAGAGGGAAGGGTAGGGGAGGTGGTCCTCCGTCGCTCTCACTGACCGAACGAAACGCAACAATGCAAGCACTGTTACTTCAGGTCGGTGTTTCTGTGGGTCGGGTGGTAGTACCCCGGGCGAGCCGACCCATTCATGTTGTGCGTTGCCATTCTGCGTTTGGGGAGAGGAGGATGAAGGAAAGGGGGAAGGGTAGGGGAGGTGGTCCTCCGGCGCTCTCACTGACCGAACGAAACGCAACAATGCAAGCACTGTTACTTCACGTCGGTGTTTCTGTGGGTCGGGTGGTAGTACCCCGGGCGAGCCGACCCATTCATGTTGTGCGTTGCCATTCTGCGTTTGGGGAGAGGAGGAGGAAGGAAAGGGGGAAGGGTAGGGGAGGTGGTCCTCCGGCGCACTCACGGACCGAACGAAACGCAACAATGCAAGCACTGTTACTTGACGTCGGTGTTTCTGTGGGTCGGGTGGTAGTACCCCGGGCGAGCCGACCCATTCATGTTGTGCGTTGCCATTCTGCGTTTGGGGAGAGGAGGAGGAAGGAAAGGGGGAAGGGTAGGGGAGGTGGTCCTCCGGCGCACTCACGGACCGAACGAAACGCAACAATGCAAGCACTGTTACTTCACGTCGGTGTTTCTGTGGGTCGGGTGGTAGTACCCCGGGCGAGCCGACCCATTCATGTTGTGCGTTGCCATTCTGCGTTTGGGGAGAGGAGGATGAAGGAAAGGGGGAAGGGTAGGGGAGGTGGTCCTCCGGCGCTCTCACTGACCGAACGAAACGCAACAATGCAAGCACTGTTACTTCACGTCGGTGTTTCTGTGGGTCGGGTGGTAGTACCCCGGGCGAGCCGACCCATTCATGTTGTGCGTTGCCATTCTGCGTTTGGGGAGAGGAGGAGGAAGGAAAGGGGGAAGGGTAGGGGAGGTGGTCCTCCGGCGCACTCACGGACCGAACGAAACGCAACAATGCAAGCACTGTTACTTGACGTCGGTGTTTCTGTGGGTCGGGTGGTAGTACCCCGGGCGAGCCGACCCATTCATGTTGTGCGTTGCCATTCTGCGTTTGGGGAGAGGAGGAGGAAGGAAAGGGGGAAGGGTAGGGGAGGTGGTCCTCCGGCGCACTCACGGACCGAACGAAACGCAACAATGCAAGCACTGTTACTTGACGTCGGTGTTTCTGTGGGTCGGGTGGTAGTACCCCGGGCGAGCCGACCCATTCATGTTGTGCGTTGCCATTCTGCGTTTGGGGAGAGGAGGAGGAAGGAAAGGGGGAAGGGTAGGGGAGGTGGTCCTCCGGCGCACTCACGGACCGAACGAAACGCAACAATGCGTTACAATGTTACTTCACGTCGGTTTTCTGTGAGAGCGTGGTACTACCCCGGGCGAGCCGACCCATTCATGCCGAAACCAGTAATAGATTCAACGTGGCATTACCACCTACTAACTTAAAGGACTGCCTCTTATGTGCGGCTGTTGAAACATATTTATAGTTGCTTGGTGATAGTTGTCAACTTACAATACTGTGGTATTATTATTACGAGAGCTCATTCAGTGGTCGTAATTTGACCATAGAGAGAACAAATAACTTTTGCATGTTTTAAAGTTAAAGCGCGTCAATAGCCACGAAATAAAAAAAATCGAGGCAGTCGTAAGGACTGCCGACAGAAGTGAAAAGTCAATACAATGTAATAAATATGTTTTCTTTTTAATTTTCATATTAATTACTAGTTTCGAACCTGCGTACATCGCAAACACTAGGCCACCATGACTTTTTTTTTCTTTGTATAGATTCTTCGAACTGGAAAAAATTATTGAACGATTATTTTTTGTTTTGCTCCTCTGGCATAAATATTTACCCTGTCGTTAAACTCTTATATGTCATCATTGTATGAGGGTTATGTCGTCAGGGGTGATAAAAATGTTCCCATATCAAAAGCATTATAACAATGTCATTGTTTAGTGCTTCGACCTGGTGAATACAGTTCTGCTAAATCATGTTTCGTCATCAGAATGATTACCGTCGGGTGAAAAACCACAGCTCTGATATATTCTACGTATTTTTATTTGAATAGAATATACGAATTTACTTTTAATTTAAATTAAAAAAATATGGTTGTCTCTAAAGTCTGTCTGTAAAGGAACACATTCATGAGAAATTGCATACTTTTATGAATTGAATTATCTATACTAATATTATAAAGAGGTAAAGTTTGTGAGTTTGTGACGTTGTGGCGTTGTAAGGGGTAATCTCAGGAACTACTGGTCCAATTTGAATAATTCTTTCATTGTTATCTAGCTCATTCATCGAGAATGGTTATAGGCTATATATCATCACGCTAAGACCAATAGGAGCTGAGCACAGAAGAAAAATGTTTCAAAATAGAGATGTTTTTTTCTTTTTGAGAGCTTCTGCTGTGTGTCAGCGTTAGCCCAGAGTAGTAACTATTACTACGTGGACGAAGTCGCGGGCAGGGGCGAGTTCTATATATATAGATACATGTGCCACAAGCCGAACGCTTAGGCCGATCGCGCCTTTATCGCTTGCTCCGCGCGCTCGCTTATACGCTCGGCTCATGCAGAATGTGACAATCAGTCACGCTTTTTCGTGTGTACAGCCGACGTTCATCGATTTATAAGACGTTATCACGTCAAAAATGGCAAATGGTCTATAAAATCCAAAAAATATAACCTAGAACTATCTAGAAAAACTCTGCATCGAAAGGTGATAGCCGCGTGCCGATACGTCCAGTTATTTTGTACATGATTGGGTCTCAAGAGGACTGTATTTTTATATATATCACAGACATGTATAATTTATGTTTACATACGTTCTTTGAAGACGCGTCACCGATGACCTCGACATGTTCGGGCGTATTGAACTTGAGCCAAACATTGTATGTACTCTACTGTGACATATGCGTGTTTGAATTTTTACATGGGTGAAATTTTGTGACTTTGCGTCACCGATCGTCACCTTAGGGAACATACCCAAACCACGTGACCCTTTCAGGGGGGGGCAGGGGGGTCTTCAAAGTACCACTCTTGGTCACAGAGAGGAGGGACTGGGTCAGGTTTTCGTCACGTAGTCAATATCATCTAAAGGATATCTCTTGCTTTTAAAACTCACACCCAGCAACAGTGACGTACATATGTACGTCAGCTGATTGAAAACTACCAGTTCGTAGGGCTAATGTATAATGTGTTAATAAAGACAAATATGAGCAATATATATATATTTTTAACTTTGTCTTTGCAAAAAATGACTGAAAATCGTATTTATAAATTACCACATGAAAATTGGAGGGGGAGGGAGGGGGTCTCCTCATATACCACGGATGGTCACTGAGGGGCGGGAGGGGGCTTAAAAAGTTGTCAAATATGGGTTACGTGATTTGGGTACGTTCCCTTAGACTTGGACATGCTCGTGACGTTTTGCGTTTGCGTATTATATCGACCTGTGTACATGTTATATTGATGTTATGTATCGAGCTTGTGCAGCTCATCGTATGCTTAATTATAAAAGAATTATAATTATTGCTCCGAGTGTCAATAAATGTGAAAACTAGGCTAATATTAGTAATTGCAATTTATATATTACTAGCTAACCCGTACCCACTTTGTTGGGCGGTAAACATTTATAAAAAAAACTCCTTTTTGTGACTTAAATATAAAAGTTAGACACATGCTGTCGTTGACTTTTTTATAGGCATTATCAAGCTCTATAACTTTTCTCTAGAACTCAATCATATTCTCTCATAGTTAAGGCAGCGTTCGTAAGAAATCTTTTCGTTCGACCGTTTTTTCTCCGACACACTTTGCAAATCCGACTACCACAAAAAGTCTTTAAATTTTTCGGGTTAATATGACACTCACAAATAACGTGGCTCTCTATTGGTTTAAGATTTTTTTAAATCGGCTTAGTAGATCTAGATATTACCCCCTACAACGTCACAAACTCACAAACTTTACCTCTTTATAATATTAGTATAGATTACATTAAAATAATGCAAACTACAATTGATTTAGTCATTTGAAAAAAAAAACAAAACAGTTATTCACTTGTTTTGAGTTATCACTCCTATCAGCAGACCTTATGACTGCCTCAGTTTTTGTCCATGTGGGATGCGATCTCGTGACTCTATAATTATGTTAGTGAATTTTTGTTTCAACTCAGGGCCGTTTCGACATTTTTAAAATGTGTAAAAAAATTCGACGCTCGTGTTACATTGATTTCGTGAATATTTCCTATGCGATTTTTTTCGATGTCACGTCGTGATGCAACACTTACGTCATCGTTAGAAACGTGTCCGTTTAGCGGGGAACGTGCTAGCTCGTCACGGAAATGGCGCGGCTTCGAATCGTCCACGGAACTGAGTCTGCGAACTCGTCAAATCCTTCATCCAGTAATACGTAGACGAGAGTTGAAAATAAATTAGGCGGTATTTTACCCCCAAAGGGATTGAATATCTTCAAATTGAAATGGGGCAACTCTTGAGTGTATGACCAATTCAAATAGAAACATGTCGAGGCAGTCGTAATGACTGTCGACAGAAGTGAATACATACTCTAAAACAATGGAATTCAAATTGTGTTCTCTTATGAATTATTAAAATTAATTATAGTGTGAATGATTTATCGTTATTTTATTACATAGTATAAAACAAAGTCTCTTACCGCGTCTGTCTGTCTGTCTGTTCGCGATAAACTCAAAAACTACTCAACGGATTTTCATGCAGTATTTACCAGTTGATAAAGTGATTCATGAGGAAAGTTTTAGTATATAATTTGTCAAGGATTTTTTTTATAATCAGAGCGCGACAACGTCTGCCGTGCCTGCAAGTGTTTCATAATTTGTAAATTGAAATTACTATTTTTACATCTATGGGCACACCAAATAATAGTTATATAGTACTAGCGGGCCCGGCAGACGTTGTCCCGCCCTGATTATGAAAAAATCCTTGACAAATTATATACTAAAACGTTCCTCATTAATCACTCTATCCACCGGTGAAAACAGCATGAAAATCCATTCGGTAGTTTTTGAGTTTATCGCGAACAGACAGACAGACAAACTTTGTTTTATAGTATGTAATGATTTTATATAGATTATTAATTCATCAAACATGTGATCGGTTGCATAATATCAACACAATATATCAATATTGAATATATACAGGTTCTTATACTACTTGTCGCTAGACAGACGCAAGCCGTGCAAACGCAATACAATTCGGTCACGCTTACTAGCGTGCCATGACGCGAAATTATGAATTAATCTCGTACCAAAAAATACCGCTTCGAAAACACTGAAATTGATAGACAAATATTTTTATTTATTTTATATCAAAGGAAGCAAACGAACACGTTGGTCACCCGATGTTAAGTGATCACCATCGTCCATAGATATTAGCAACCACAGGAGAATCGCAAGTGCGTTGCCAGCCTGTGTATGAGGGAGAGAGGAGGGGAAGGGAAAGGAGAAGGGGATAGGTAGGTGGGTGTCCGGCGCCCTCACTGACCGAATGAAACGCAACAATGTAAGCACTGTTACTTCACGTCGGTTTTCTGTGAGAAGGTGGTACTACCCCGGACGAGCCGACCCATTCATTCTGAAACCAGTAATAACTTCAGCGTGGCTCTACCACCTACAAAAAATTAATTGAAATTCGAAAATTAAGTAACACACGTACGAAGTATAGTAAATTTATGTTTTTATCTAATCGCTACAACGTTCACTCTAAGATTATGAAATCCGAAACGATAAATGACGATAGAGCGACCATTGATAATGGGCAGTGAACATAACCTCAAAATTGGTCACGTGTTACAATCGTAAGCAAGACATGTCACCAACCGCTCGCAATCGGGGGCGACCAACGCGTAGCGCGACGTGGCGCTAACGTCATGCGTCAGGTCGACACGTACCAAGAACTTTACACATTTTTTTTATTTTAATTTGCTGATGATCCAAGATAATAAAACGCACTAAACAGCACGCAAAACATAGACGACATAGGAAATTTTATTATTTCTCAAACCGTATCACACGATTCCTTATCTGTGCTTATATATTTTTATTCTATTTCAAGTGAAACTTCTTTTGTATTCCGATTGTGCAGCCTATCATTATCTTTACATAATCATCATTAAATAGTATAAAACAAAGTCCCCTGCCGCGTCTGTATGTCTGTCTGTTCGCGATAAACTCAAAAACTACTGAACGGATACAACAACTTTTTTCACGAAAATCGAAAAGTACAGACACGCTAGATTTACATTCTTATTATATTTATAGATATATATTGCAACCAGAATCCTATTACTACAAATTTATAATATTACTTCAAATCGTTACCAGATAAGATATAGTGACTTAATGTGATATAGAAATCCATTTTTAAGCCTTCGAAGGCCTTGACTTTATCGATACCTTTGTATCTCTCGTAATTTTATATGCGTAGTACTTGTTACATTATCTGAATTATTGATTACTAGCTGTGCCCGCCGACTTCGTCCGCGTGGAACCTGATGTACAAAACAGTGACTCATAAAGTCATCTGAATGTATTAAGTCCATTTACTTATCTACTTTTCTCTCGTACTTAAGTCGCCTCGTCATTAAAATTGCAATAACTTTTGTTAGAGTGAACCGATTTTAATGAAACTAAGACTAAATGCTACTCGAAGATATGCTTTATGATTTTTTTGAATGAAATTGAATGAAAAGGTTTTATCATGAACACAGTACTGTAGCAATGGTGCCAGTTCAAACAAGCAGACAAACATATATTTCTAAAAATGATTGAAATGTAACTATATTACGAGTCACATTTAGTCTTTGTATCATTAAAAACGGTTCACTCTATCAAAAGTTATTATGATTTGTTTAATTACTTAATTACGTACGAGAGAAAAGTAGATAATAAAGGACTTAATACATTCAGATGATTTTATTAGCCGCTGTTTTTTACATATGGTTTTACGCAGACGTAGTCGCGGACACAGCTAGTAATGAATAAAGCAGACGAAGACGCCGGTTTCAGCTAATTACTGTCATAAAAAGAAATTGCAAACGTCGATTGAAAATTATTGGCTCGGTCGTGCTAGCGGCGAATCGAGTGGGTACATCAAGTGTATAATTGTCTTTTTCGCTCTGTGACGTAAGAGCCCTAAAAGAGAGACAAAATTGTAACATAAAAGTCGATCAAAGTTTTGCGTAACGGCGGTATTCGTCGGTCGGGTTTTATTATGACAGCGTCGGGCTATGTATGCCGAGGTTCGACGCTTTCACTAGACCAGTTATTTGGTAAAAAATATTCATATTATCTTAAATATATAAAAATTCAGTGTCATGATGTTTGTCCACGATGAACTCTGAAACTATTAAACCGATCTTCAAGAAAGTTTGCATGTATGTATAACTAGCGGGTCCGACGGACGTTGTCACGCTCTGATAATAAAAAAAAAAACCTTGAGAAAGTATATACCTAAACCTCTCTCATGAATCACTTTATCTACTGCTGAAAACCGCATGCAAATCCGTTGAATAATTTTCGAGTTTATCGCGAACAGACAGACAGACGTGGCAGAGGACTTTGTTTTATAATATGTAGGTAGTGATTTGGTCCAACTTGAGAGATAGGATAATTTATATTTCGATTAATGGCCTCATTATTTTTCAATTACAAATTATATGATTGTCAATGTTGATTATTGTTATTAGTTGGTAATTTCCTCAGTTTCGAACAGATGGCGCTTTAAATTAGTTTGTTTGACAGAATACTGTAGGACCGACTGTTATAGATATCTCATAGATGGCGCCACGTTTTAATTTTGAATAATTCAACATGTAATAACTGAGCCACAGCAACGCGTTGCTGGGTCTACTAGTATATAAATACTAATCGATTGACGAATGTATGTACGTGCGTCACTTGAGAACGGTAACTATATCGTTAATTCCTTTCTTGTCGTGTGTGTAGTTATCAGGACAAGGTGTGTACGGAAGAAAGTCTTTGATAAATCGTACGGAGACGTGTAAATCATGTTAAACCCTCAGTTGATTATTCAAAGCTTTTAAAATTATAATTTTTTATTGTTCACATTTTTCAAATTTTGTGTAATAAGTACGGTTTTTTTAAATAATTTATACTGTCAACAGTGTATTGACCTGTGCCTCATGATGTATACATTCGTTTGTATGAAGCTTAAATCCATACCGTGTTATTACAAAAAAAGTTAAATACGTATTAAATATTTGGTTTAAAAAAGTTTCCTAATAAATGCACCGCGCTCGCCCGAGGCAAGTTCGCGTTATCCTTTTCACAAGTCTAACCTAACGTAACCAAAGCGAGACAAAAGAGCAAGATGGCGAACGTTCAGCGACCGCGGTGCATTTAATATGAGACCTTTTTAAAACCAGAGTTCAATACGTATTTAACTTTTTTGTAATAACACCGTTATGGTTTTGGACAGTCCAGGGGGCAGAACTCATTTTCTTTGTATATAGTGTGATTTTCAATGGGCTGCCATGGCTTTAATTATGCAGAACTATTGCTCATATTGCAAAGAACTCCAGAACTATTGAAAAGAAGCCCAGAACTCCCTTCACAACTCCTCTGTCACGACCTTTGTATGGTGCGTGAAGTGGGCACACCCGTATTTCTTATGTCCTTATGGGGTCTTTAATATGCAGAACTATTTTTCTAAATTTCAGGAACTCTACAACTATTGATCTGAATATCAGAACTCATCTTTGTTTCTCGATTCCGATATATTTGTATGCCAACTTCACATAAATGACTACATCTATGTTTAACTGCTATCAAATCAAAATCAAATTAAAATCAAATCAAAATCAAATCAAAATCAAATCAAATCAAAATCAAATCAAAATACTCTTTATTCAATTTAGGCCCTGAGAAGGCACTTATGAACGTCAGAACTACCACCGGTTCGGACAAACAACCCAGTCATCGAGAAGAACCGGCAAGAAACTCGATCTGGTTTATGTTTTCATAATAACTAACATATTTTTTGGATTATTACAACAGAATAGACACATAAAGCTACATTCGTTTTTAGTGGCTGCACAGATAGAGGCGTCACTTCCAGACGTCGCCATCGTTCACATATTGATCCACCCTGTCATAACCTTTATGTATTAAGACCCGCTTGACATAACACTTGAACCTACTATCCGGCAAATCGGTAATGTGTTTTGGGACTTTGTTATAAAATCTAACACAATTACCTAAAAAACCGTTACTAGTCTTAGTGACCCTGAAACATGGAGTGACCAGTTTGTTATGGTTTCTGGTATTTACATTATGTCGGTCTTTTACTAAATTCCGTACATTTCCGGACGTACATCAAATTCTCAAGAATATATTGAGAGGTCAGAGTTAAGATACCGAATTCTAATCCTGTTGTATATTTTGTGTCTATAATCGTATTGAACGCGATAGTTAAATTAACATTAGTTGTTCGTACCGTGATTTCGAGTACGAGCGCCGTGAAGTATTGTTATTGCTGTTGAATGGTCACCTCCGATTTGTACTTCCAGAGTGAGTGTAAAAAGTCTTTGTTTAAAAAAGAAATACGGATGAACAAAGCTTCTGTCATGCGCGTCCTACGAAAATAAACATTGATTACCCATCAAAGACCTTCGGGACGCCACGGAGACGTTGACATTACGTGACGCTCGTACTTGGAGTTTAGCCAGACCTCATAGCCAGTTTAATAATTCGTTTAAGATCTCGTAGATTGTCCGGTCGAAACAAGCTGTCTGCGTCTAACGAGGGGTTAATTGAGCTTCACGGATATAATCGCTTTTTCTGTTACAACTAGCGGGACCGGCGGACGTTATCCCACCCTGTTTATTAAAAAAAAAGTCGAGACAGTCGTAAGGACTGCCGAAAGAAATGAAAACTCAAAACGATGGTATAACTGTGTTACGTTTAGAATTTTTAAATTCATTATAGTGTGAATTATTTATTATTATATATTGAAATTATTAACATTAGTCTGGTTTCCGCATTTATTAACACACGTAGCAATAATTATATAGATTCTTATAAAGTTTATTAATCGATCAAACCTATGATGAGTTACAAAATATCATTATTACATGTACACAGGCCCCTACACTACGCGTCGCTAGTCTGACGCAAGCCGTCCAAGAGTAATACGCTCGGCGACGCTTTACTAGCATGTCATGACGCGAAATTATATCATTAATCATTTATCTCCTGCCAAAAATCTATACTATATATACTACTAGCGGTCCCGGCAGACGTTGTCCCGCCCTGATTATAAAACAATCCTTGATAAATTATACACCAAAACGTACCTCATGAATCACTTTACCCACTGGTGAAAACCAAATAAAAATCAGTTCAGTAGTTTTTGTGTTTATCGCGAACAGACAGACAGACAGACGCGATTTGGAACTTTGATTTATACTATGTAATGATAATGATAATATATAATATAATATTATAAAGAGGTAAAGTTTGCGAGTTTGTGACGTTGTAGGAGGTAATCTCAGGATCTACTGGTCATATTTGAAAAATTCTTTCAGTGCTATATAGCTCATTTATCGAGGAAGGTCATAGGCTATATATCATTACGCTAAGACCAATAGGAGCGGAACACCAATGAAGAATATTTCAAAATCGGGGTTTATTCCTTTCAGTGCTTCCGCTGCGTGTTAGCGTTAGCCCAAAGTAACTGTTCCACGCTAACGAAGTCGCGGGCAGAGGCTAGTACTTAATAATTTCACATCAAAAAACCTTGACATATTGAAGTTATACTTCTTATGGCGCGTTAGGGAAAAATGATGAGAGTAAATTTTTAAAGACGCGCGCGCACGCCCTCACGAAAAACCGACACCCTGAAGTTAACTACAGTCAACATTTTGTATCTTTGTATTAAAACTTTCAATGTATTAAATACCTTTTTTCTATTGTTAGTGTCGTTTTTTTTTACAAACGTAGAATAAGGCGAAAGATAAAATTTTTGAAAAGATTTTTATCTTGTTACGCCAAAGAAGTATAACTTCTAACGCGTGTACATATGTACACACACACTTTTTATTTTTTTATATCATAGGAGGCAAACGAACAGGCGGTCACCTTATGATAAGTGATCACCGCTGTCCATAGACACTTGCAATACCAGAGGAGTCGCAAATGCATCGCCAGCCTGTGTTTGGGGAAGGGGAGTGCGGAAGAGGGGAGGTGAGTTATCCGGCGCTCTTACTGATCGAACGATACGCAACAATGCAAGCACTATTACTTCACGTGGGTGTTTCTGTGTGTCGGGTGATAGTACCGGGGGCGAGCCGACCCATTTATGCTGAAACCAGTAATAGCTTCAGCATGGCTCTACCACCTACAAAACACATAAACTAATGTTTACCACCTCCGTAGTGTATTCATCTTAGTCTTAGTCTTACTTATTAAGGTACTGAGAATATTAAGTTAAGTGTGAACTACTCACAGCTTTTTGTAAATCAGTTTTTCCTTAGTTAATAAATGTATTTTCCTTACTTGTAAATATTAGGTCTTTACCCATGAAATTGCCGTTTTGTATGAAAAAATTGAAACGAATTTTTTTCATGTATTTTTTATTTGTATTAATCGAAGTAATCACCCATGCAATCAATGCATCTTTGCCAACGCAGTGGCAGTTTATTGATGCCCTTCTTAAAGAAATCAGCTGGACGGGAGGCAACAAATTCTTCAAAGGCATTTTGTACTGCCTTTCGGGTATTGAATTCTTTTCCCGCCAAGGAGTTATCCAAATTCTGGAAAAAGTAGTAGTCTGCAGGCGCAAGGTCTGGTGAGTAGGCCGGATGACGGAGAACTTCCAACCCCAGTTCTTGCAACTTGGAGACCGTCTGCTGTGCAGTATGAGGTCGCGCGTTGTCGTGCAGGAGCAGCGGAGACGAGCGATTGACCAATGCTGGTTGGAGTTGTGCCAGCTTCTCCATCATTGTGTTCAGTTCTTCACAGTACACATCTGCAGTAATGCTCACTCCGTTTGGTAAGAAGCTGTGATGAATCACACCGGCGCTAGACCACCAAACAGTGACCATCACTTTTCTAGGGGTAAGTATTCGTTTAGGGCATTGTTTAGGTGCTGAACCAGGATCCAACCAACTTGCTGAGCGATTGCGGTTATCAAACAGAATCCATTTTTTATCGCAGGTAACAATGCGATTCAAAATTCCTTCATTTGTGTGTCTGTTGCGCAGTGCAAGGCACGTCTCGACGCGTACTTCGCGCTGGCGATCATTGAGTTCGTGGGGCACCCATTTGTCAAGCTATTTTACCTTGCCAATTTGACGCAAATGGACCAATATTGTTTTGACGCTAACGTCGAAAGCTGCTGCTAATTCAGCCGTAGATTGTGTATCATCAGCTTCCACAATCGCCTTTAATTCGTCATTGTCGACCAAAGTCTTCGGACGACCGCGACGTTCATTTTTCAGATCGAAATTCCCAGAACGGAAACGAACAAACCAATAACAGGTGGTGCGTTGGTTTGTAGTGTTATCTCCGTAAACGTCGTTGATGTTGCGTGCCGCTTGTGCCGCGTTGCTGCCACGACGGTACTCATATTCCATAATTACTCGAATTTTTAACGTATCCATGATGACAAAACAGATTGAAATGCGATAAAAATGTAACACTAATCAATAAACAAATGACTGCTTTCGGAAAAACAATTCCATGTTTTTAAAATAAAATTAATTTGAAATTAGAATTCTTAGCCAAACAAAAGTTATTTTGATTTGAAATGGCCAGTACTGCAGAACGGTAATTTCATAGGTAAATACCTATTATTATATTAGAACTTTACAATTTACACAAGTGATATGGCGTACCAAGACCTTGTGAATTACAGTCCTAACAATTTAGACTACATTGAGAAACATCGAACTTAGTATGGCCAAATACAGGCAATATCCCTGATGTTCATTGTTCATGATTGCTTCCAGATTTAAGTACCACCAGTACAATTATTTTTTAACTGCTTTGACACATGTACAAGCAGGCTCGGTATGTTACTATTTCTCACTATACTAAACACTAAACATTCAGCGGTTAATCGGGCTGGATCAAATCCAAATGTTATTATTAACAGCTCGTTCAGGTCGACGAGAAACGTGTTTCGTTACTTGCCGTGTCGTACTCGATTGTGTTGACAGCGCGTATCGTTCGTGTGATCGTACGGTGCGGAACATTTGTTTTGATTTAAACTGTACGTACGTACACCGTAACATATTTGTGCAAAACTTTGGCGGTGTTATTACAAAAAAGTTAATAAATACGTATTGAATACTCGCTTTATAAAAGTTTGGGTACTTACGTATTAAATGCACCGCGCTCGCCGAACGTTTCGACATCTTGCTCTTTTATCTCTGTTTGGTTAGGTTAGGTTAGACTTGCGAGAAAGGATAACACGAGCTTGCCGCGCAGCGGTCGGCGAGCGCGGTGCATTTAATACGTAAGTACGCAAACTTTTTTAAAGCGAGTATTCAATACGTATTTAGCTTTTTTGTAATAGCACGGTGAATGTTTGCTTCAATAATGGCCCAGGTTTAGTACGAAGAGACTAGGACATTAGGACGTATGTGACAAGCTTCGTATATGTCCATTCGATGTTTTGGGCTTGATGGAGAAGGAGTCTGCTATCAAATCATTCGATAATTTTGCCAAACATGTGATTACTAATCGTAAGACATTTAACGCACTTTGAAATTACCACGACTCTCTGACTTGCATTTAAATCTTTGACTGACATGATGTCATGACATGACCTTGGCCAAGGTATGATCGTGATTGGTGACTTTTATATAATGCTCATGCAATACTTCAAGGGAGAGAGAAGTGAATCGTATCAAATTGCGATCACCACTCTCTCCCTTTATATTGCTAATTCCAAAATATATCTGGGCGAAACCAACAAAATTGAAAAAAAAAAAAAACTCTACGAACCTCGAGTACTCGAGTGCCATTACTTGTGCGGAAGGTTGTATTTCTACGACTTTTGATATGTAACGCTGTTTGGAATTGATTGTACAAGTCGTCACGGTTATATTTGTTTTAACGCCATCTATCTGCCCCTTCGTGGTATTAAATTGTTATCAGTGTATACTGTATTAAATGTTTGATATTTTTGATGGTGTTAAGAAATTTGTTTTAACGTTTTTTTTTTTAGTGCTTGGTGATAGATTTGCATCTGGAGGCTTGGTAGCTAGCCATGCGGAATTAGACAAATCCCTATCACCATGCCATGGTTGTTAGCACGATGTTTTCCTTCACTGGAAGCTCCGAATTGGATGCAAGGATTCGTATCTACGTCCATTGACGCTGTGTCCGAACACGCTATATATGGTGTTCACTTTCATGATAATAAAGCGAGCAAACTCTCTGATCATATTCCCAGTTGTAATAAGGTTTTGTACAAATAAGCGTACGGAGTAGCGAGAATAGCAAGTGTAAAAATGTATTTATAAACCAACGTCCCCGACGGTTGTTATCTCCTGCCTTGATGTTAAAAAAAAATCCTAAAAGTCAACCGCGGTGTCAACTATCCAAACGCTAATTGTGAATCTAAGCAATTTTGAATCCACCTGAACAAAAAAATCATCAAAAGCTGTCTAGTCGTTTTGGAGGAGTTCAGTCGCATACACACGTACAGAAGAAATTTATATATAAAGACTAGCGGGCCTGGCGGTCGTTGTCCCACCCTGATAATAACAAAAGCCTATTATCCGACCGCAGCGCCACCTACCGGGTCCAATCTAAACCATTCTCGGATCCACTGGAACACGCACACAAAATTTAATCAAAATCTGTCCGTTTAGTAGGAGTTCAGTGACATACACACGTACAGAAGAAATTTATATATAAAGATAAAGAAAATTTATATATAAAGATTATAAATCTGGAGGATCTGTTTGTTTGTTTGAACGCGCTAATCTTTGGAAGTAATGATACGATTAAAAAAAATTATTTTAGTGTTAGATAGCACATTTATCGAGGAAGGCTATAAAGCTATATATCATAACGCTAAGACCAATAGGAGCGGATATCGTTTTTTTTTTCTTTTAAGAGCTTCCGCTGCGTGTTAGTTAGCCCCAAGTAACTATTCCGGACCAAGCCGCAGTCAGAAGCTAGTACCGAATATAATTCCTAAAACTTGGTCTATAATGATTCGCAAGGTGCCATATAAAAAAAAGGTGTGTGTGTACTTATGTACACGCGTTAGAAGTTATACTTCTTTGGCGTAACAAGATAAAAATCTTTACAAAAATTTTATCTTTCGCCTTATTCTACGTTTGTAGAAAAAACGATATTAGTAAATAATAGAAAAAAGGTATTTAATACATTGAAAGTTTTAATACAAAGAAACAAAATGTTGACAATAGCTTTCGTGAAAATTTACTCTCATCATTTTTATGAATTTTTATTGAATTTTGCTTATCAGTGTCGGTTATGTTCTGTGATTCACATTTCGCGTTACACGACGTGCGTTCCAAAATTAGCGTAGAGTGATGTGTGACGTATTGAATCAAGGTCACTGTCGCTGACATAATACGTTACTACGTCTCCGCAAAGTCACTTATTTTAGGTCAAGGACAAACGGACAGACGGCCTGGAGTTTTCGCATTAAATAAACGATGTCGCGACCCCAAGCGAATTGTGTGTATTTTAAATGAATTAAATTCCATCAAAATGGTCATCACCGATTATTTATTTTATGTCATAGGAGGCAAACGCACAGGTGGGTCTCCTGATGTTAAGTGATCACCGCCGTCTATAGACACGAGCAACACCAGGGGAGTCGCAAGTGCGTCGCCAGCCTGTGTTTGGGATTGCGGGGAGAGGGGGAAGGGAAAGGAGGTGGGCCTCCGGCGCTCTCACTGACCGAACGAAACGCAACAATGCGAGCACTGTTACGTCACGTCGGTGTTTCTGTGTGTCGGGTGGTACTACCCCGGGGGAGCCGACACATTCATGCTGAAACCAGTAACATCGACCGTGTATTACGTCAATTGCACGGTGTGTCGTCTGGTTGAGGATGTATACCATATTTTGATGGAATGAGTTTCTTCTTTGGATGTAGTAGGTATTTGTGATTCGATGCTTTTAGATCCGTACAAAAGCGGGCAGTTCGAGCGATTTATATTATCGGGCCTCGCGAATCATTAAAGACTAAGTTTCAGGAATTCGGTATCTTAACTCTGCCCTCCCAATATACTCTTGATAATTTAATGTATGTCCGCAAAACTTTAGATATGCTGGATCTAGTAAAAGACGAACATAATTAAAATACTAGAAACAGCGACAAATTGGCCATTCTGAAGCATGGATACACTAAGTCCAAACAGTTTTTACATAATAGTGTTAGGTTTTATAACAAAGTCCCAAACGCATTACCGATTTGCCGGATAGTGAGTTCAAGAACCATGTCAAGCGGGTTTTAATATATAAAGGCTGTTATAGGGTGGGTCAATATTTGAACGATGGTGACGTCTGGAAATGACGCCCCCTCTCTGTGCATCCACTAATAACGAATGTAACTATTTATGTTTTGTAGAAATATATAACATGAAGAGATAAACCAGAACGAGTTTCTTGCTGGATCTTCTCGATGAGTGGGTTGTTTGTCCGAACCGGTGGTAGCTTTGACGTTCATAATGCGCTTTCTCAGGGCCTGAATTGAATAAAGGATATTTTGATTTGATTTTGTCTCAGAGTACGAAAATAATTGTAAGGGATCGCAAGTGTAGCTTTTAAAATTTGGTTAGGTTATTGCGGCATTTTATATGTATGTCGTGTTCCTACGGGGCGTTATAGTCGGTATACGAGAAGCCCATATTAAAGAAAAAAAATCGGTCGTGTTTTAAGAATTCTTAAATCCAGGATTATTGTTCTACTAATGACATGTCATCAGGAAAAAGACGAAGGTCATAGACATAACATCCAAAATCAGAATACTCAAATGGCAATGGGCGGGGCACTTGATAAGAGGCCAAGAGAAATGGAGCAAAATTGTGACACGATGGTACCCTAGAGAAGGGAAAAGGAAAAGGTGGGATGATGACATTAGGCAAGTTGCAGGAGTAACGTGGAATAGAGTGGCCCGAGATAGACAGGAATGGAAAAGGTTCGAGGAGGCTATTGCCGATTGGCAAACGGACCTACAAAAAATTATTAAATATTAGAATAGATTAAGATGTATTTAACATACTCATAGTTTCTAGTTTTAATACTTTGTAAATAGATAATAAGTTGATCTGAATAAAGGGCTTTATTATTATTATTATTAATCAAATCAAATCAAATCAAAAATACTTTATTCAGTTTAGGCCCTAATAAGGCACTTATGAACGTCAAATACTACCACCGGTTCGGAAAACGACCCAGTCATCGAGAAGAACCGGCAAGAAACTCAATCGGGTACATTTTTTTTAACATATATTTCCAATACATCATACAATGCTTTTTGTGGATGCACAGAGAGGAGTCAATTCCAGACATCACTATCATTCACATACTGATCCACTCTATAATATCCTTTTGAAACTAAAACCCGTTTGACGTGGCGCTTAAATTATTAATTAATTAATTATTATTAATGACATGAAATGCTAACTAATTTACATAAGCATTCCAATACAATTAAATGTATGAATCGCATATATTGCCAAAGTGTGTAAAACCTTTTCTAAGAAAATGCTGATAAATTTAAATTGTCTCCCATAACTAATCATGGTGGGATACCTTTTGGGTGAACAATTTTCCCATATTCATAATCTTGTGTTATTTAACTCTATATTTTGTAATATTCGTGGCATTTAACGTAATATAGTTCGGTTATTAGGCACAAGTGTATTGGATGGGAAATAATGCCACGGAGAATGAAATCTGAGACGCCACAAAAACTTCCCGGATTGTATCGTATAATCGATAATGGCAGTAGTAATCTAGAAGTTAGTTTGCCAAAAGAAAAATGAAAAACAAGGTTTATAGGAAAGAAAATCGTACGGAAAAGAGAAGAATATAGATAAAAAAATGTCTACATAAAAAAGTGAATGAGTGACTACGACAGAAGACAGTTCGGAGATCTTCAAAATTATTGATGATAGAATCTATTCTCCCGCAGCGTGTACAGTATCCACAACTGCGTACAACCGCTCGGAGCATCTCCAGCATCACACTGCGATTCACCTTCACAAGGTCACGATAAAAGCCTGGTATATGGAAGTCGCGTTACTCCACCATACGAACGCGGGAGGCGAAATATAGGATTACTTACAACAGCGAATAATTTCTCCCGGACTATAATAGGACTGCGGGAGCACGGGATGCGAAACGATGAGCGGCTATAATATATGTAGGCGCCGGCGCGGTCGACCTTGCGAGTTAGAAAGCCGACCACTTGACCGATCCGACCATTTCAGACGACTAGACGCCGTGAGGGCTTCCACCCTTACGTGTTTGATATTCCCGTAATTCGTACGAAGCGATTTGCTTCCACATTTGTTATACGTACGTCTAAGGAGTGGAATTCACTCCCGGCGTCTATCTTCCCGTCATCTTTTAACTTGGGAGTCTTCAAGAGTAGACTGAACAAGTATCTAGGCGGGTAAGCGCGATCCATCGTCGGCCTGTGACCTGTGGTTAATCGCGTGCACGACTGGAAAGGGGTGAGATTAGGGGGCGTTCATAAATTACGTGAGATGTTTAAGGGAGGGAGGGGGTCGAGTCAAATCTCATCTAATCTTAAGTTGGAGAGGGGGGGGGGATCTCGGCAAATATCACGCAATTTTTTTTCTGATTGAAACAAAAAAAAAATACTGTTTTGGTCCATTTAATCCAGATTGTACATGCTTAAGATTTAATATTAAGCGTAATCGTAATACGATTGAGATCATTCACTAATTCGTTCAAAAGAAAATAATTTCATTTTCTTTTTACAATAACAATCCAAAGCGTTTACGTAAGAAATTCACATTTTGAAAAATCTCACGTGAGATTGGGGGATGGGGGAGGGGGTTGAATAAAATCTCACGACATCTCACCAGGGGGGGGGGACCGAAAATTAAAAAAACACGTCACGTAATTAATGGACCCCCCCTTAGGAATTGCTGGAATTATAATACATGGTGTTACGAGAATCGACAGATTGATTTACAGTTGTTTAGTTGCTATTTTATCTCATTACACGGTCGTGGTGTAAATGAAAAATTTGGACTCATTTTCTTTATTACAACACCCGTGCGAAGCCAAAGCGAACGGTTAGATTCATATTCATATAGATACGTAAATTCATTTCAATATTAAAACTTTTTTTTATACATAATTTTACATACAATTACAGCTAAATAAAAAGAACTGAATGGCCAAAGTTGCGACCTTGCAATATTTGACGGGAAAAAAAAACCGAGTGTCTTAATGACACATATGTTTTTGTACATATTACTTCATATTTACAATTATTATCTTATTTAAACAGCTGATCGTACGCAGAGCGACGTTTTACGTCAAAGGTAATCGGATTGTTTCTTTGGCCATTTTCGAAAGTGTTGCTATTGCACTCGGTGAGAAGATAAAAACCTTGAAATGACAATAAAAGACTACATGTAGTGACCTCTGTAATAAGACGTAGATAATGTATAGAACATATTAACTACGACAGATAGATGGCGTTGTACTAAAATACTTATGTGTTATAATTAATGAAACAGCTAGTTACTTATGTTAATTTTATATAATTAATTACTATATTAATGTCATAATCATGAATATTAATTATTCGATTGTTATTGGGCACCGGATTAAAATGTTTATATGTATAATTGTATATTTTGCTAGCTTCTGCCCGCGACTTCGTCCGCGTGGAGTAGTTACTTTGTGCTAACGCTAACTTTAACTCGCGACTTCGTTTACTTAGAACATGAAAATATTTTAAAACTAGCGGGCCCGGCAGACGTTGTCCCGCCCTAATTATAAAAAAAATCCTTGACAAATTATATACCAAAACCTTTCTCATGAATCACTTTATCCACTGTCGAAAACCGCATGAAAATCAGTTCAGTAGTTTTCGAGTTTATCGCGAACAGACAGACAGACGCGGTAAGGGACTTTGTTTTATACTATGTAATGATATTATGTACGTTAACCGCGATTTTGAAACATTCTTGAAATTCGTCTTTGAAACTTCGTTGGGCGGTAAACATTTATAAAAAAAACTACTTTTTGTGATTTAAATTTAAAAGTTAGACATATGCTGTCGTTGACTTTTTTTGTAGGCATTATCAAGCTCTACAACTTTTCTCCAGAACTCAATCATATATCTCTCATCGTTAAGGCAGCGTTCGTATGAAACGTTTTCGTTCGATCGTTTATTCTCCGACTTACTTTGGAAATCCGACTATCACAAAAAAGTCTTTTCATTTTTCGGGTTAATATATAGCCACATATGACACTCACGAATAACGTGGCTTTCTACTGGTAAAATAGTTTTCAAAATTGGTTTAATAGTTCCTGAGATTACCCCCTACAACTTCACAAACTCACAAACTTTACCTCTTTATAATATTAGTATAGATTATGCGCATGCGTTAGCCAGTTAGCAGGTAGCATGTATCATCACCAAAAACGATACTAACGCAATGTATGAATTAAAGGTTCAATAAATTGGTCGATACTACTGTAGCTAAATAGTTATTATGTGAAACTATCGTTCTGTAAAATTAAAACATATCCAAAGGGTTGTTGGGGTGGCAATCACCACACCCACACGGGTCGGGGTATTTTTTTTTCCGACCTGACTACCTTATTGACCTATCAAGGTCCTAACAGCTTCACCGGGCTACTAAGGCGAGCGTTTAAGGCACTCAGCCGATTTTATTTTGACAACCAGCTCAAGGCTGCATGGCACACCTCGGCTTTGGCTGTTCCCTGATTCATGCAATTCGCGACCTATCTTTTTTTTTATTAACTCGGGGGAGAGAGTGGGTTATGTCTGACTCGCACGGACTAAAACCCCACGGTGTACCGTCCGACCGTGTTGTTGGGGCGGCAAAGGATCGAACTATGCTAGACCCCTTGGATAGCCGCCCCAACGGTCCGCTCTGCGGAAGATGTCCGCCGGGCTTCTTCCTAATAGGGAGACAGGCTGGGTACACACCAGCTGCCTCCCCTCGTCCGCCGAACCTGTACAATGAGGACATGGGCCCCCATGCCCATCCCCACAGGTCCGGCTACGGTGGCGGAAGGAGGCGGGCAAATCGCCGCCTCCTTCCACAGGTCCTCCGTTGACGGAGAAGGGCGCTCAGAGGGTCGTCCTCGCGAACCCTCTCCGCCACCTCCTTCAGCGAGATGACGTCCTCGCAGAAGAAGGCCATCGCTCTCCATGCCTCCTCGCTGTCGAGCATAGCCGAAACCACACTCGGCAGCGACAAATCTGTACCCACCGCCGCAGCTAGAACGCAGCGCTGTCCCTCCCACGCAGCACACTCAGACAGAATGTGCTGCGCGGTGTCCTCCGCAGCGCCGCACTCATGGCATGCGGCGGTTGGCTCCCTGCGAGCGATTTGGTGCAGGTACCACCCGTAACAACCGTGTTCAGTGTGCACCTGCACCAGTCGGAACGACAGGGAGCCCCAACTTCTCTCTATCTCTTTAATAATACCTTTTTTTCTATTGTTATTGTCGTTTTTTCTACAAACGGAGAATAAGGCGAAAGATAAAATTTTTGAAAAGATTTTTTATCTTGTTACGCCAAAGAAGTATAACTTCTAACGCGTGTACATAACTACACACACACTTTTTTTTCTGTAAAGGTTAAATACAATGTTTTTAATACCTCTTTATTTTTAAGTAAATATTCTTTTATTTCTATAGTAAACACAGTTAATTTTACGACTAGGTGAAAATATTTTCACCTATATCTTCTATACATATGGGGTCAACAAGTATTACGTAAGCATTGAGTGTGGGAAGGGGGGTCCTTGTTTAGCTGATTTTTGATGACATAGGGTTTGGGCGGTCTGGATGGTCATTACGTCAGCAATATTTATTTACTGAATTTGAACAGATTTGAATATTCTTATATAAATGTTTACGTAATTATATTAAGTAGTTAAGTACGGAGGGGGGGGGGGGGGGGGTTAAGGACATTGCTTACTTTTGCTGACCAGGGTGAGGGCGCGACCAGAAATTACAAAAATTCTGCTTACATAATACTTGAATAAATGAATATAATAAGAATGTAAATCTAACGTGTCTGTACTTTTCAATTTTATGTGAAACCAATTGTTACACGTGAGTAGGAATAAGTAATAAAATACATTTCAATCATTTTTAGTAATGTCTGTGTCTGTCTGTCTGTTTGTTTGAACACGCATCACTGCTAAAATACTGAGTTCACGATAAAACATCTTTAAGAAAACCTTTAGTCTTGGTTTCATTAAAATCGGTTCACTCTATCAAAAGCTCTTGTACTTTTAATGACGACGCGACTTATGTACGTGAGAAAAGTAGATGAGTAAATGGACTTAATACATTCAGATGACTTTATTAATCTTTGTAACGTGTAACGGTGGTAGAGCTACGCTGAAGCTATTAATGGTTTCAGCATGAATGTGTCGGCTCGACCGGAGTAGTACCACCCTCTCACAGAAAACCGATGTGAAGTAACAGTGCTTGCATTGTTGCGTTTCGTTCGGTCAGTGAGAGCACCGGAACACCACCTCCCCTTTCCTTCCTCCTTCCCTTACTCCCCCTCTCCCCTAACACAGGTTGGCAACGCACTTGCGTCTCCCCTGGTGTTGCAAGTTTCTATGGACGGTGGTGATCACTTAACATCAGGTGACCCACCTGTCCGTTTGCCTCCTATGGTATAAAAAAAAAACGCTGTTTTTTATATATGGTTTCACGCGGACGAAGTCTCGGGCACAGTTCGTACTATACTACATACTAATGTAATATGTAAAATTACCAATAGTTTAACTGGAATTAACTTCTCGTAGATACGTTATTGAATAAAGAGTACGTTACCCTCAATCCATTATTCAGTTATCTAAATTACCTTATCAGAAACATTTCGTACCGGTATTGGAATTGTTACAGTTGCTTTTATCAGTACATCGAGTGTAGTCTATTTTTTACAAAGCTGGGTAATCATTTCTGGAAAGTTTTTTTTTTTACATAGAAATGAGGTCTGGCTAAGCGGTCTGCAGTTACTCGATTCGCTCCTCCTGGGCATTTTTAATAAGGATAAATCTTTTTTATTTAAGTGTAAAAATTCTTTAGTCGCGGTATTTTTGACAGGAGATAAATTTATAATTTCGCGTCACGACATGCTAGTAAAGCGTGACCGGCCGTATTGCGCTTGCGACGGACTAGCGACGTGTAGTATAGGGGCATGAGTACATCTAATACTCGTATTTATATTTTGTATTGAGATTGTGCGGCTCATTCATATGTTTCATATCTTAATAAACTGTATGAAAGTGTGCATAATTATTGCTCCGAGTGCCAATAGATGTGAAAATCAGACTAATGTTAAAAATTTGAATATACAAATTATGAAGATTGAATAATTCATACTATAATGAATTTAAAAATATCAAAAAAGAACACATTTATTCCATTGTTTTAAGTTTTCACTTCTGTCGGCAGTCCTTATGACTGCCTCGCCTTTTTTTTACCTAAATATGAGCTTTGACTAAGAGGTCTACAGTTATTCTCTCGGCTTGTCTAAATGTAGGTGGTAGTGCCACGTTGAAGCTATTACTGGTTTCAACATGAATGGGTCGGCTCACCCCCGGTTCTACCACCCGACACACAGACACACCGATGTGAAGTAACAGTGCTTGCATTGTTGCGTTTCGTTAGGTTAGCTAGAGCGTCTGAGGCCCACCTCCCCTCTCCTCTCCCCCTTCCCTCGCTTTCCCCCAACCACAGGCTGGCAACGCACTTTCGACTTCCCTGGTGTTGTTAGTGTCTATGGATGGTGGTGATTACTTAACATCAGGTGTCCCATCTGTTAGTTTGTCTGCTATGACAAAAAAAAAGATATTTTCAATAAGGATATATATTTTTTTCGTTGTTTTATACTTATAATTTATTCCCATATGTAATCTGAGCCATCATACCTCATAGAACGGACTCAAGTTGGCCTAAAACCGAGACTAACTGTCGAAACACTCGAGGTATCAAGATGCGTATACTTAGATTTTGATTATAACGCCATCTACATATCAGTTCGTTAACTATTTATGATATAAAAGTGACTTATCAACATGCTTATTTATTTTCAATAAAAGTGGTAACAACTTTAGTGGACTTAAAGAAACAGGTTCTACAAAAAGAGTATGAGCCTTTGTAATACGCAATTAGAAAAATTTGCATAAATTGTAAATCACGCCATCTATTGGAGTTCAAAAATACTCAAATTACTAAAATTTTTGCTCCGAACCGAAAAAGTGGATAATTATTGCTCGGTACACGGACCGATCTAGTAAATGCTTGTGACATCGCATCTTTCGTGATAAAACCAACATAATGGATTTTAAATTGATATTCAAAATGACTGTGTCACCGCTTATTTTAAACTAACCTCAGCCCGCGACTAGTTACTTTGGGCTAACTCTAACACGCAGCGGAGGCTCTCAAGAGGAAAGAAAACCCCGATTTTGAAATATTCTTCATTGTTGCTCCGCTCCTATTGGTCTTACCGTGATGATATATAGCCTATAACTTTCCTCGATAAATGAGCTATATAACACTGAGAGAATTTTTCAAATCGGACCATTAGTTCCTGAGATTATCCCCTACAAGGTCACGAACTTCACCTCTTTATATATGTTAGTATAGATTATAATTAAAACCAGTAAAAGGCTTTTATTAAATATAAAATACATTCCATTGGAAAGAATAAAACAATGGGAAATAATACCAAGGTGCATAAATTTTAAGAGGCTGTAAAAACTCGATTGAAAAGTTTTAACAAGCGGGCCACCATCTTGTTGCGTTAGAACATTGAAATTATTAAGGGAGTTTTTGGCGGGTTCTTGGGATGCCATGTAGTGGTCTTTATATTTTATCCATAATCTTGTGTTATTTGGCTCTATATTGTGTAATATCGGTGGTGCTTTACGTAATATAGTTTGGTTATTGTGCTCAAGTGAAGCGGATCCACAAAAGCTCACAGGAAAGTTCTAACAAGATGGCCGCCATTTGTTCATTGAAATTATATCAAGAAACTTGTAATATCGATACTCACTTGACAATGGCAGTAATAGTCTACTAGAATACTGGTTGCCGAAAATGGAATAGAAGAAGAACTTGTAATACTATTAACTACTCGACAATGGCAGTGATAATCCAAAAAATTGGTTGCCACAAATTTACAAACTTTACCTCTTTATAATATTAGTAGAGATTATTTTAAATTTCGTGCCCATCAGTAAAACTATGAGCACGCTGAGTAAATTAAATAGATCCCAAATAACCCCAGATTGAAATTACGTTTTTTTTATTATTTCAATACCTAAATATTTGTAGCTAGCGGCCCGTGACACCATGACTGAAACGTGTTTGTGGCCCGTTTAGAAAAAAAGGTTGAGTACCACTACTATAGATAGATAGATAGCGCTGGTTTAATGAGTATAAATAATTTTATTAAACTTCTCAATTCTCCTGTTACAAAAAACGTAGCAAATACAAATTTTCCGTCTCTAGAATGAAATACAAAAACTTAGATACTTCTGGCACAAGATTATCAAAACTTAAACGTTTATCTGGTCTTTGAAATGTTACTGCAATTGGTTTTTTTTTTAATTTTAGTCCTCGTTTACGTTTTTGCATACAATGTCTTTACTTTTAATTAATACACTATATCGCTTCTGTAATCAAAAATAGAAGTAACTCGAATATTTAATTTGTGTGAAAATGTATTTAAAGTTTGGCAACTTCGACTAAAGTTTATCTTAAACTAGCTGATTCCCGCGACTTCGTCTGCGTATCTCTATTGTTTTCTTATACGAGTATCTTATGTCTATTAGACAATGTTATCTACGAAAGCTCCCAGCCGGCTTGACTAGAGAACGATAGTCGTCTATTTTCGTAGTTTTGATCGTATTGAAGTGGACGTATTCTTCTCGCAACGTTAGTTTACTTTCTGGTGAAAATTCGAAAAACGTAAGTTTTAAGTTATTTTTTTTTTTGAGTAACGGAGCGTTGTTATGCCCGCTGTGTACTTAAGAAATTGTACTGCGTATAGGTAAAAAAGTTTGTACGCGACCGCCTTGAATTGCGACAGATGTAAGCGGGGTGAGGTATAGTCTGACCGCAACCGCTGTACCGCGCCTTAGGTATGCGCGGGGAGGTGGGGAGTGGGAAGGATAGAGCACAAACTCACATGAGATTCGTAGCGTCAGACAGATCTTACGATATCAAAGCATAACTTTTTGAAGCTGTACAAGTATAATTATATCCAATCCCTGTTTTTGTCCAATATGATTTTAGATAAGTACAAATAAAGAAACAATAGAAATTAAATTAATATTTAATTATTGGAAGTATAAAATCTTTACACATAACTCACGTCCCACGTTTATCTCATGTGCGTCTGACACGGACAGTCCGTTCGCTCCTCCCGTCTCGCCGCTCGCGTACCTATGGCGCGGTTCAGCGGTTGCGGTCAGACTGTAATAGTACGTAGTTTTCCCTTCCCCCTTACGTGACCAGACCCCGTTAACATCAAGAGTATCTCGTCCCCTTCTACGCTTGGTGCCCCGTTGGTTTATCTTTTTAACAAATATATATAACATATTAAGTACATGTCACAAACGTTTTTAATGGATGCACAGAGATGAGTCAATTCCAGACATCACCATAGTTCACATATTGATCCACTCTGTAAATAGCCTTTTAACATCAAAACCCGCTTGACATGGCGCTTAAATTCACAATCTGGCAAATCGGTAATATCCTTTGGGAATTTGTTGTAAAATTTAACACTATTTCCCAAAAACTGTTACTGGTTTTACTAAGTCTAAAACATGGGACAACCAGTTTGTCACAGTTTCTAGTATTTAGATTGTGCCGGTTTTTTTACGAAATCTAGCTTTTCAAGGTTCTTACGGGCATACATTAAATTGTCAAGAATGTATTGGGAGGGCAGAGTTAAGATACCGTATTCCTTGAACTTGGTCTTTAAGGGTTTGCGAGGTGCCATATTGTAAATTGATCGAACTGCTCGTTTTTGTAATAAACATATGGTGTCTGTCTACCCCAGCTGCTGTCCCCCACAACAGAATGCCATAAGACATTAAGCTATGGAAGTAGGCGAGGTAGAGTAACCTAGCAGTGGCAATATCAGTTACCTGGCGAATCTTACGTACGGCAAATGCAGCAGAAGATATTAAACAGAAGGATTATTGTAAACCAATAGATAAATAATACGCGTTAATGTTTAAAAATGCTCCATGTTTCAAGTGTACCCTCTGGTCTAGTTTATCTTTGCCCGAATGGTACTTAATGTCTATTGTCGCTCGCTACTGAACTCGTGTCAACACATCGAGTGGCTTATGAGAGCAGTTTGTTTGTGCTTGGGGTTGAAAGTATGTTTGTGCACTTTACATAGAAATATACTAGCGGGCCCGGCAGACGTTGTCCCACCCTGATTATAAAAAAAATCTTTGACAAATTATATATCAAAACGTTCCTCGTGAATCACTTTATCCACTGGTGAAAACCGCATAAAAATCCGTTCAGTAGTTTTTGAGTTTATCGCGAACAGACAGACAGACAGACGCGGTAGGACACTTTGTTTTATACTATGTAATGAAAATGATGATAATGATGATCCGCGTTTTTGACATTTGGGTCTTATCAAACCAACCGAGGGATTAACATCAGATGAGTTTGTTTTGAAACGCTTTTAACCTATCTTTATATATAAATTTCTTCTGTACGTGTGTATGTCGTTAGGAGGAGCCTAAACGGTTGGATCGATTTTGCTGAAATTTTGTTTGCGTGTTTCGGTGGATCCGAGAATGGGTTTAGATTCACAATTGGACCCGGTAGGTGGCGCGGCGGTTGAATTTTAGATATTTTTTATTATTACCAAGGCAGGACTACGTCCGCCCGGCCTGCTAGTGAAGTATAAAATAAAAAACAAGACAGTCATGAGGACTGCCGGCAGAAGTGAAAACTTAAAACAATGGAAGTTAAGCTGTGTTCTCTTTTGAATTGTTACAATTAATTACAGTGTGAATGATTTAAACTTCGTAACTTGTTAATTATTATCATTAGTCTCTCTTTTACATCCATTGGCACTCCGAATAATATTCATATACTTTTTTATACAGTTTTTTAATTCATGAAACTCATGAGGGGCTGCACAATCTCAGCGGACGAAGTCGCGGGCAGAAGCTAGTTATATACATCTTTATAAAGTCTATTGATCAATCAAATGAATGATGAGCTGCAAAATATCAATATTACATCTACACAGGCCCCTATACCACGCGTCGCTATTCTAACGCGAGCCGCGCAAGCGCAA
The DNA here is from genome assembly GCA_036509395.1 of Antheraea yamamai. NCBI lineage: Eukaryota > Metazoa > Arthropoda > Insecta > Lepidoptera > Saturniidae > Antheraea > Antheraea yamamai. The sequence continues at coordinate 4,301,609 of AP028452.1, read as the reverse complement.
TACGGCCGGTAACGTTTACTCGCATGCCATGACGCGAAATTCTAAATTTATCTCCAAAAAATACCGCTCAACGCGCCTCAAGAAGTATTCACTTCCAAAAAATGTTACACAGCACTGATGATTGCGACCATCCTTGGTTTGATAAAACAGTCTAGATAACTAGTAAGCCTTTAACAATAACACATCGATCAATTCTCTATTTTGATACTGTTACCAGTTACAGTTAGATTGTTAAAAACGGAGTATCCATTAGTTCCGGCGTTGCGAGATATCGAGGAATAATAGGTTTTTTTCAACTGAATATACATTCAGACAAAAATTGTCTAAGCTACACATACAATGATTTATAACTAAAAAGCTATAGATTACGTTAACTACATGATGTTTTGACGAAACAAATGCCACGATAACGCACACATACGTAAAGTTGCAATGTAACCCCACACTGTCTTAGATAAAACGCGGAAGTATGATAGCATATTCTCAATATCGGTGGAGAAAAAGAAATAGCTATATGTTGTTTGGGTACGGGCGGATTGACGGGGCCGGCAGCCATCGAAAATAAGTTAGCCAAGATTTCACAAGGCACGGCACTGTCGAAGCGCTTGTGACATATCTACATATCTATAGCTTTTTGGTTATAATATCATTGATTTTGAAATGTTAAAGTAAGATGTCAAACGCTTTTAGTGATACTGAATCTATACTATACTATCAGTTGCGCAGAGACATTGCCTCACTGAGCGTGTTCTACCGTCTGTATCATGGCGAGTGTTCTGAAGAGCTATTTAATTTAATCCCTTCCTCTCCTTTTCATACCCGAACCAGGGGGGGGGGGCTTGGGAGCAATAGTTTTACGGTAAATCCTATCTGGGGAGGAAAAAAAAAATTCAAAACTTTTTATTTCTGCGGTACGGGGAAGTGGGGGAAAAACCCCCCGGGCGGGTTTTTCCCTCTTTCTAAAAAAAGGGGTTTTTAAAGGGAAAGGGGAAAGAGAAATTAAAGAAGGGGGGAATGTGGGGGGGGGGGGGGGGGGGGGGGGGGGAGGGGGGTCTGGTGGTAGTGGCGGTTTTTTTGGAATAATATTGTCCTCACCACAAGGAAAGGAACATTAATTTGGGAAGCAAAAAAAAAAAAAAATATATATATACTAATATTTTATACTGAAGAGTTTGTTTACTTGAACGCGCTAATCTCAGGAACTACTGGTCCGATTTGAAAAATTCTTTCAGTGTTACATAGCTCATTTATTGAGGAAGGCTATTATTATAGGCTTAATTATTATTTCATTAATAGTTCGTTCTGCTTCTTTTCTGTATCTTGATTCTGTATATAGATATATTATATAGAAAATTAATTTTTGCATTACGCAGCTGCATTTAATGTAATACTTTGAGCTAAAGAAGTATAACTTTCTATTACTTTTCTACTGTAGTGGTTGTAGAGCCACGCCGAAGCTATTACTTGTTTGAGCATGAACGGGTCCGGGGTAGTACCACCCTCTCATAGAAAACCGACGTGAAGTAATAGTGCTTACATTGTTGCGTTTCGTTCGGTCAGTGAGAGCGCCGGAAGACCACCTCCCTCCCCTGCTCTCCCTTCCCCTAAACGCGGGCTGGTAACGCACTTGCGACTCCCCTGGTGTTGCTCGTGTCTATGAACGGCGGTAATCACTTAACATCAGGTCACCCGCCTGTTCGTTTGCCTCCTATGATATGAAAAAAAAAACTTCTTACGTGTGTACATAAGTAACATACATACATTCTTTTAACTGTACTTCTTAGAACATTTAGTCCTTATTTAGAGAAAACCTACGTTAGCTTCATCACTACATATAATAAAACAAAGTCCTCTGCCACGTCTGTCTGTCTGTCTGTCTGTTCGCGATAAACTCATAAAACTACTGAACAGATTTTCATGCGGTTTTCACCAGTAGATAATGCAATTAATGAGGAAGGTTTAGGTATATAATTTGTCAAGGTTTTTTTTTTATCAGGGCGGGATAGCGTCCGCCGAACCCGCTAGTTTTCTATAAATTTATTAAAGTTTTAAGATACTACGTTTTTTGTATGCACTATGCAATCGGCGGTGTTTGTTTTCTTGCTTTGGAAAAATGGGGCAAGCGGTGTGGTTCTTACGTTTTTTTCTATTGTACATACAGTATAATTGTTATAATTAACGACGCAGACGAAGTCGCGGGTACCAGGTAGTGTTATAATCAATCTGCAGAGAGAGACATCATCTTGCAATCAATAAGTATGGATGCGAGTTTTTGGCGGGATTTTGGTCTGTCATGTAGTGGATTTCATATTTTATTCATAACTAGCCAGCCCGGCAGACATTGTCCCGCCCTGATTATAAAAAAAAATTCTTGACAAATTATATACCAAAACCTTCCCCGTGAATCCCTCTATCCACTAGTGAAACCCGCAAGAAAATCCGTTCAGTAGTTTTTGAGTTTATCGCGAGCAGACAGACAGACAGACGCGCGAGCAGACAGACAGACAGACAGACGCGGTAGGGGACTTTGTTTTATACTATGTAATGATCTTGTGTTACTTGACTCTATATTGTGTAAAAGTGGTGGAGTTTTATGTAATATAGTTTGTTTATTGTGCATAAGTGAAGTGAATGGAAAATAATACCACGGACCATGAATTCTGACTTGCCACAAAAACTCCATGGAAAGTTCTAACAAGATGGCCACCATCTTGTTAGTTCATTGTAATTATATCAAGAAACTTGTAATATCGATACTCACTTGACAATGGCAGTAATAGTCTACTAGAAGACTGGTTGCCAAAAATAAAATAGAAGAAGAACTTGTAATACTATTAACTACTCGACAATGGCAGTAATAATCTAAAGAAATAGTTGCCAAAAGTAAAGTTAAAAAAAAAGTATGGATGCAAACGTCCTCAGTTATTCACGTGCACTTTATTTGAACTAATCACAGAATTCAAATCGATATTATATAAGTTTAAATTAATAACAAACTAAAATATTATCGATATTTGTCTTAAGAGCGAATATTCTAGAACGTAGGTTGGATTCGCACAAAAATTAACCCTTCTTTGCAACCCCCCATTCCCATTTTCTGTGTCAGCGTCCGCTAGATAATTCTACATTGTATCACGTACAAATTCAACAGACTACCCGACGACAATGACCAACACGCTTTTGTCCAGTAAAAAACTGTTCGCTATGTTGGCGTTTAAAGTTAAATTGCTAAGTCGTATTTAGGTTGTCGTCGGGCCACGGAATACACGTTTTAATCGCTTGTAACCATCTATAGTAGAGGCTAATTTTGGATACAAAAATGACGGAAATTGATACCTAGGGATATATTATTTAGAATCTATACTAATATTGTAAAGCTGACGAATTTGTTTGCTTGAACCCGCTAATCTTAGGAACTACTGGTCCGATTTGATAAATTCTTTCAGTGTTATATAGCAAATTTATCGAGGAAGGCTATAGGCTATGTATCATCGCCAGGGAAGAATGTTTCAAAATAGTTTTTTTTTTTTTTTCGTTTTGAAAGCTTCCGCTGTGTGCGTTGCGTAAACCGTAACGTAACTATTCCACGCGGACATATTCATGGGCAGAAGCTAGTTAAAATTTAAAAGGATAAGGGTTTTTTTAAATTTTTAATTTTTTTTAAAAAATTTGGGGGGGGGGGGAAAGGGAAAAGGGGGGGAATGGGGGGGGGGGAGAGGGGGGAAGAAGGAAAAAGGGGGGGGGAGGGGGTCCCGAAAAAAAAAATTTTGGGTTTGCAGGAAAAGGATGGTATAATTTCAAACCCTGTTAGTAAGATCCAGATATTACCTCCTACAAGTCACAAGCTCACAAACTTTACTTTTTTTTTTTGAAATGGAAAAGGAAATGACCAAAAAAGGGTTAAAAAATCACCGGGGAAAAAAAAAAAACACCTTTTTATCATATCTATAGAAAAAAAAAAAAAAAATTAAGAGGGCACATAAGAAAATATCTAGTTTATACTTTTTGGTGGTGGGAGAGTGGGGAAGAGGGGGGTGGAAAAAAAAAAAAAAAAAAAAAAAAAAAAGTTTTGCAAGAAAGTGATTTACTAGTGATAGTGACTTACAAAAGAATGGGCAGATTCAGCTGTTTCCTTACTATTTATGAGATATATATGATTGTACTGTATATAGAGAAAAGTTGTCGATTTCTTGATAATCTGGCCTATTACCGCCCAACGAAGTGGGCACGGGTCGGCTAGTAGTTTATAAAAGATGGGTAATATTGACACGGTCAGTGAGTTTTATGTCTTCTTGCAGAAAGGCTGTTTCAACTGGTTTTAAATTATTTTGAGACATCTTCTTAAGTTTTTATACTTTAAGGATTTCCTTATTGCTCATTTGCATATATTATTTGAGCTATAATTTATTAATATTATAAATTAAATTGATGGCATATTTAATTTTAATCACTACATATTATAAACGTCCTTTACCGCGTCTGTCTGTCTCTCTGTTCACGATGAAGTCAAAAACTACTGAGTGGATTTTCATGACTTTTTCATTAATAGATAAGAGTGAAGGACGAAGGTTTAGGTATATAATTTGTCAAGGTTTTTTTGTAAATTGGTTGAAATATAACGATATTTGTTGGAAGTATCGGAAAAATCAAGCCGTTTTGGAGCTTTCGTGAAAAACGCTGCCGTTTGAGATATAATAAAACAATTTACATACGCTGACGAAGTCGCGAGAATCAACTAATATAATATACTAGCCTCTGTCCGCGACTTCGTCCGCGTGGAATAGTTACTTTGGGCTAACACTAACACGCAGCGGAAGCTCTCAAAATGAAAAAAATACCCGATTTTCAAAAAATCTTCTTTGGTGCTCCGCTCCTACTGGTCTTAGCGTGATGATATTCATATATCATGATATACTATATATCCTATAGGCTATAAGCCTTCCTTGATAAATGAGCTATTTAACATTGAAAAAAATTTTCAAATCGGACCAGTAGTTCCAGATGTCACCTCCTACAACCTCACACACTTTACCTCTTTATAATATTAGTATAGAAAACACTTTCAGTTATACAAAACTGTAAAATAATTATAAAAAGTAAAATAATTCACAATTACAGACATTACGTTATATATATTTTTTATTGCCGATTTATCCGACTGCAATTTTTGGCAGCGCATAGCTAAGGGGAAATTAATAGGGCGAGGGCCCTTTCGAAAGCAAGGTCAAAGGGGTTGGACAATTGATCTAATAATATGTACATATAGCGTTTGGAAGGGCTCGTATTGAGTTACGAGTTTTTTTGCGCATCGGATTGTACATAGATGGATGTGCGACTTTCATTTTGCGTAAAGATTTGTCTGTATCACTGTACCTGTGAATTTGGGGTTACTTGACGTGTGTATTGAGGTTATATAGAATTGGTTAACCCTATACTTGCAGAATTTGTTATAACTTTTACCAGATTAGGCACCCCTCGGCAGCGGCTCAAGCCTAGGTCCGTTCCTTCGGTGTGGAGCCCTTGAGTGCGCTGCTCGCCCGATTCAGTGACACAAAATCTCACATCACTGCGACAACATTACACATATCACCTCCACACACGTGCACGCATACATGCACGCATACATGCTTACACATGAAAGTGGAAGGGTTTTATTTTTTCCCTTATCAAACTGAAATAGTTTAGAAAATTATCCGATATATATATATATATATATATATAAGAGTTGTTGAGGTATGTATGCTTGGTACACATATATGTTTCAACAACTCATATATGTATGACTAGTTAGCTTAGCTTAGGTTAGCTCAGATAGGTCGCGAATTGCATGTATCAAGCAACAGCCCAAGCCGAGGTGTGTCGTGCACCCTTACACCCTTGAGCTAGTTGTCAAATAAAATCGGTTGAGTGTCCGGTGAAGCTGTTAAGACCTTGCTAGGTCAATAGCGTAGTCAGTTCGAAAGAAAAAAAAGTTATAACCTTTGTATAAGTATGTAGATAATATAGAATTTAGAGACTACGGACGGTTATATTTTGAAAATATCATAAGGCTTAAATTCATTAATAGCTACTGAACAAAATGAAGATAAAGAAAAATTGATTTAACACAGTACAAAAATAGTTTTGAACTGTTTTAGCTTCATCTGGGATTATTTTTTTTTATATTTCCCGAAGCGTACATTTAGAAATACATATGATGTAAAGGATAAAAAAAAAATTAACACAGAATAAAACAGACCTACTGTAAAAAAAGCACAAGAATGTATTTCACCATAATTAGGTACCTAGAGATTGTCCCAAATTGTCGAAAAAAAAAAACAATCACTGTACATTTCCTATTTGATTTTGAAGTGTTCGTGTATCTTCGAAATTCATCGCCAGAATGCTAATAAAATGACAATGAGACCTCCTTGAAAATATTCCCTTTAAAAAAAAAAAAAATTTACTGATCAGTTCATAAATGACGTATATAGTTCTGAGATAATAATCTTAGAAAAAAGTACAACAGAATTGAGAATCTTGTCATTTTTGAAGTCAGTTAATAAATCAGTCATAAATAAATCAGTAAATGACAAAAATTATATGCGATACGCAAGCAAACGGAATTATACTTTATTCATTGGTATTATTTTATTTTATTACATTATTTGTGTAAGTTAAATTCTAAATATCACCTTGACTATATTTATAACTAACCCGTTAGTAATAATCTCGGTATTAATGTATTTTGAACTAATTTGTATTCTCATAAAAGAAGCTTATTAATTATATCAGAAAAACTAAATAGATTAAAAAGGACATTTCCCGCGTACACTGTGCGTAAAATGATTGAAATATATTTTATTACTTATTCCAAGACACCTGCAAAAAATTTTTTCACAAAAAATTTAAAAGTGCTGACAAGTTACATTTATATTCTTATTACATGTATAGATTCTTTTTTTTTTTTTTTATCGTAGCTCGGCAAAATGACTGTACTGTGCCTGATGGTAAGCACAAAAAAATATGCAAAAATATTGCAGTAAGATTATAATCTATGTGCGATTATTTCTACTTGCTTACTTACTTTATTATTATTTTCTATTATTATTTTTTGCGGGGTGGTAGGGTGTCTGTACCCGACTGGATCGCGACCGCCGTACACCAGATGGAACACCCGCCATAGTGGCACGTTTGGGCGTGTCGCGTTCCGGGATCAGCCGGTGTATATCCAGCAACCGGGGGGGGGCTGTCCCTGACTGGGTCGCTTTCAGGCCGGCATGACAGCGGCGACCGGCGATGGATAGTATGTCTTTCGGTGGTCGCCATTGTTTTTGGATTGTACTGTGCTTACCATCAGGCACAGTACAGTCACTTTGCCGAGCTACAATAAAAAAAAAAAAAAATAAATAAAAAACGCTACCGCTTCAGAACTCGCTCGTTGAGCGGCTCGTCGTATAAGCCGGCAAAAACTGAAGAGCGCCCGATCGTTTTTTCCCGTGAACGCCGGATCGGGGCTATTTGAAAAATATACATAAATCTTGTTTTATTCATGGCTATATCCGTCTCGTTCGTACACCGACCGTTTATGTCTCCCCGCTTAGTGATCCGTGAAGTTTTGTCATTTGAATGCAATATTGATAGGTTTCTGCTCCGATACGTTTAATAATCGGAATTTGCGTGGACTGTTCCGTTGTTTTCAATAATGTTACTTCAATCAAGTTAGCATTCATAAGTGTGTTAAAAAAACTTTACCTCATTAACGAAAAAGAGATAGCTATAAATGTGTATTTCGGTTTTAGGCTGAGAGAATGAGATAGTATTTTTTTTGAAGTTATACTTCTTTTGGCGCGTTAGGGAAATGTGATGAGAGTAAATTTTTTCGATGCGCGCGCACACCGTCACGAAAAACCGACACCCTGAAGTTAGCTATAGTCAACATTTGGTTTCTATGTATTTGTTGTTTGTATTTCTTTGTATTAAAACATACGATGTATTAACTACCTTTTTTTCTATTGTTAGTGTCGTTTTATCTACAAACGTAGAATAATGCGAAAGATAAAATTTTTGAAAAGATTTTTATCCTGTTACGCCATAGAAGTATAACTTGTAACACGTGTACATAAGTACACACGCATTATTTTTGTTTTATTCTATTTTTTTTTTATAATAGTTTGGTCACAAAGCGACCATGCCCCCCTTATTGGAAGGCATATATAATAAACACTACACACATATAATCGCTATTTAATGTGATCATAATATTTTCCTTCGCCGAAAGCTCTGAGTCGTTCGCAAGGATTCGAACCTACGTCCATCGATGCGGTCTGCAAACATCCCAACCAATGTCAGTGCCTTACGACCCGGAACTTATTTTACTTAAATAACCGTTTTTAAATGAGAGTGAATTTACATTTTGTTATAATAATCGTTTTTTTTTTTTGTTAATAACAAAATATTTTACTTTATTGACTGGAACGTTCAAAATTAATATTTCAAGATAATTAAATAATAAAAGTCATTTTTAACCATTTTATAATCTACCGCATTGTTGAGTCGCCGTTGAAAGACATACGATGAAAAGGCGCAACCAAGCGTGGAGTAGCGCGCCTCAGTTTTGTCGCGTTCTTGTAACATCTGCTGTATACTTCGTAACCGAACGGGGTTGTAGAACTGTAATGCATCATGATCTCATCTATACTAATATTATTAAGCTGGAGGGGTTGTTTGTTTGTTTCGACGCGCTAATCTCAGAAACTACTGGTCCGATTTGAAAAGTTATTTCAGTTTGAAATAGCTCATTCATCGAGGGAGGCTATAGGCTATATACCATCACGCAAAGACCAATAGGATCGGAGCGCCAATGAAGAATGTTTCAAAATCGGGCTTTTTTCCCTTTAAAGAGCTTACGTTGCATTTTAGCGTTAGCCCATAGTAACTATTCCACAAAGATGAAGTCGCGGGCAGAAGCTTCTTTTTTATGGTAAAAGCAGGTAAACGAACAGGTGGGTCACCTGATGTAAAGTGATCACCACCGTCCATAGATACTAGCATCACCAGGGGAGTCGCAAGTGCGTTGCCAGCATGTGTATAGGGGAGGGGTAGGGAAAGGAGAAAGGGGAACGGAAAGGGGGGAAGGAAGTGGGCCGCCGGCGCTTTCACTGACCGAACGAAACGCAACAATGCAAGCACTGTTACTTCACGTCCGTGTTCTGTGACAGGGTGGTACTACCCCGGGCGAGCCGACCCATTCATGCTGAAACCAAGATCAGCTTCAGCGTGGCTCTACCACCTAACATATTGCACCTTATATACAGCTTGCAATATAGGAAAACATTACGATGAAATCATAAAACGGCAACGGCTAATAAAGAGTAAAACTGTCTAAGTCACATTTACGAAACTTTACAAAAGAGACAATTTAAATTTTGAAAGCATTTTGTGGTGGACTTGAATACATTAGAATGAATGATTTTGAAAGGAAATGTTGTATGTTAAATGTATTTGGAATTGTTTTCTGTATAAAATATGCCTAATAATCGATGTGGTCAAATCACGGACTAATGCCCGGTTTCTGAGATACTCGGTTGAACTTATATTAAATAGTTATTGACTCAACAAAGTCATCCATAAGATAAACTGTCAAATGGCCCGATTTACTGACATTTATCGTGTGATTGTATGTTCGGAAACGCAATTTGACAAGTTATCGAACCGATGACGCCTTTGAAAAGATAAACTACAATTAAAATACCTCAGAAACCGGACATTAGCTAGTTGTTCTATGGTAGTCTGGTGAAGCTGTAAAGACCTTGTCAGGTCAATAGCGTAGTCAGTTCGAGAAAAAAGAAATCAATTTTATAGAAAAAATACAACAACAAAAAAAATGTGAAACAACGCGTTTTACACTTGTTTTGGATGAGTATATTATGAAATGAGTATTTTTGTGGCAAAAAAATAAAAAAAATGTGTACAAAAAAATAATAAAAAAAAATGGACTTGGCCAGTTATTCCCTTTAGCCTTTCATATACTATAAATGTTTGGAATTTTCCGAAACGGTGACGATACGTTTTGAATTGCTTCTTAGGAAACGTAAACGTTTGTGGTTCAGTTAAAGTCATTAGTATGTTATAAAGGCCTAAAGGAAAACGTAAAGTTACGTCGTGGGGAATGCCCAAGCGACCCGCATAATTATGACTGTGTGACATATGTAAAAATCAGCTGGAATCTTATTTTTTTCTCGAACTGACTACGCTATTTGCCTAGCACAAAGCCTTAACAGATTCCCCGGACTACCACCTCGAATCGTGGTTCGTCGCGCGTGACTAACAAATATAAGTGACTAAATATGTCCGCGACTTCGTCCGCGTGTAACCTGGTGTAAAAAAACAGTGATTAATAAAATCATCTAAATGTAATTAGGTCTAATTATTTATTTTTCTCTCGTACTTAAGTTGCGTCGTCATTAGAATTATAATAACTTTTTATAGACGGATCCGATTATAATGAAACAAAAACTAAATGTTACTCCAAGATATGATTTATGATCTCCATCTCTATATTTATGATCTCCTTGAAAAAGTTTTATTATGAACTCATTACTTTAGCAGTGATGCGTGTTCATTCATATTAGAAGACAGACAGACAGACATAAATTTGGAAAAATGATTGAAATGTATTTTATTATTTATTCCTAGCCACCTGCAACAATTGTTTTTAACAAAAATCTAAAAAGTACAGATAGATTCGTATTCTTATGTCATAAAAATCAAGCGAATCATACCATATAATAAGAAACGTGTAAAAACTCGCAGCGACAACTAGCAATTCATTATTTTCAAATTCATTAATTTAACTATTTAATTTTTTTTAATGTCATACCAGACAAACGAACCGGTTGGTCACGTGATGTTAAGTGATCACCGCCGTCCATAGACACGAACAACACCAGGGGAGTCGAAAATGCGTTGCCAGCAGGGTTTGGGGGAAAGGGTCGGACTGGGGAGGGGAGGGGAGGTGGGCCTCCGGCGCTATCACTGACCGAACGAAACGCTGTTACTTCACGTCGGTTTTCTGTGAGAGGGTGGTACTAGACCGAACGAGCCGACCCATTCATGCTGAAACCAATAATAGCTTCAGCGTAGCTCTACCACCTACAATTTTCTCAATTTCTACCTATGGCTTTGTTTGGATTTGGATATGACAATACGGCCGACGCGACGTGTCCATGGTCAGATAGATTTGGCTATGAAATGCAGCTGTCGGAATATAGATATGCTGCATGCGTCTGCATGAAACCTGTTTTATGGGCAAGGTGCACAAGCTTTGAGGGGTAGGCCATTAGCGTAATGTTAATTCCAAAGTTTTTTACAATTGCTAAGCGCTTGACACACGTAATATGGCGTGTTGTATAGGCTATGTCGTAATTAAATGAGACAATTTTGCAAAAATGCAGCATTCAGAATGAAGGGTGATAGGGATTTTTATAAGTCCGCTTAGCTAGTTGATCATTCTCGTATTGAAAATCTGTCGCCACACACCTGTTAGTGTGTTTCGCGATTTTGCATAACCTAGGCAACAGCCCAAGCCGAGGTGTGCCGTGCACTCTTTTTTATGTCATAGGAGGCAAACGAACAGGTGGTTCACCTGATAAATGATTACCACCGTCCATAGACACTAACAACACCAGAGGAGTCGCAAGTGCGCTACCAGCCTTTTTTTTTATTATTTACGTGGGGAAATCCTTTATGGATACGCCACCCTCTCGGGGGAGAGAGTGGGTTATGTCCGCCTCGCACGGACTAAAACCTCACGGTGTACCGTCCGCCGCATGGTAGGGTTGGCCAGGGATCGAACCTGCTATCTTCCTGAGAAACCGCCCCTACGGCAGCCTGGCGAGTAAACGCCAGGCTTTGCCTTACTATAGAGAGACTACTGGGTACACAACCAGTCGTCTCCCCTCGTCAGCCTCACCTGTGCAATGAGGAGATGGGTTCCCCGATCCATCCCCTCAGGCTCGGCTCGGTTACGGGAGGGGGTGAGCGTTCCGCCTCCCCCTCCTTCCTGCTCTCATTTGATGGAGAGGGCCACTTCGCGGATCTTCCTCGCAGGCCCTCTCCGCCGCCTCCTTCTGCGAGATGACTTTCTCGCAGCAGGAGGCCACAGCAGTCCACCCGTCCTCGCTGCCGAGCATGGCCGAAACCACGCCCGGCAGCGAGCGATCGTCCCCTACCGCCGCAGCCAGGGCGTGGCGCTGATCGTCCCACGCGGCACACTCAGAGAGAGTGTGCTGCGCGAAGTGCATTGCCAGCCTGTATTTGGGGAGGAGGGAAGAGGGGGAGGTAGGGCAACTTGGGTCTCTAGCGCTCTCAATGACCAAACGAAACGCAACAATGCAAGCACTATTACTTCACGTCGGTTTTGTGTTAGAGGGTGGTAGTACCCCGAGCGACCCGACACATTCACGCTGAAACCATTAATACCTTCAGCGTGGCTCTACCATCTACAAAACCACTACTCTTGAGCTAGTTGTCAAAATAAAATCAGCTGATTGCCTTAATCGCTCGCCTTAGTAGTCCGCTGAAGCTTTTAAGGCCTTGCTAGGCCAATAGCGTAGCCAGTTCGATAAAAAGCCGTTCAATAAAAAGGTTGGTGGAAAGGTCTGAAAGACTGACGTAGTTATTCGAACGATTCGATAAAGTTTCAAAGAGTCTATTTTTGGAATTCCATTGTTTCGTGTTCCCACGATCGACGAGTGATTCGTTGTTTGTATGTAACAATGAGTTTCACCACTGCCTTTTTTAAATATAATACTTTACTTTGTTGTACAGGTGAGAGGTGGCAGCACAGGTGTTCCGCCTCCGTCAGCTCCCGCCATAATAGAACAGGAGAAAAGGTCGCCCCTACAGCCGCAGCAACAGGGCAGGGTTCAACCGCCGCCAGGTCAGTACCGTTAATTTTTAACTATTTATTTATTGCAGTACGACGTAGGTTCGAATTATCTATACATATAATAAGAATGTAAATCGAACGTGTCTGTACTTTTTAGGTTATTGTAAAAAAAAAAAATTGCATGTGTCTACGAAGAAGTAATAAAATACATTTCAATAAATTTTTGAAATGTCTGTCTGTCTGTTTGGACACGCATCACTGCTAAAATACTGCGTTCATGATAAAACCTCATCAAGAAAATCATAAAGCATATCTTGGAGTAGCATTAAGTCTTCGTTTCATTAAAATCGGTTCGGTCTATCAAAAGTTATTGTAATTTTAATGACGATGCGACTTAAGTACGAGAGAAAAGTAGATAGGTAAATGGACTTAATACATCCAGATGACTTTATTAATCGCTCTTTTTTATATAAGGTGTAGTGTAGCGTAATATATAAGGAGCTTGTAGTTATAGAGAGGAAAACATTTCACAAAGCTCATTTAGCTTAGTTTCAAGATGTGGAAATGTATCGCCAAGTATAGTTATCCCGTTCCAACCTTAACCCATAATGAAGGTAAAGGAGCTATTGGCGGGTTCTTGGAATGCCATGTAGTGGTCTTTATATTTTATCCATAATCTTGTGTTATTTGGCTCTATATTGTGTGATATCGGTGGTGCTTTACGTAATATAGTTTGGTTATTGGGCACAAGTGAAGCGGATCGGAAATAATACCACGGACCATGGATTCTGACTTGCCACAAAAACTCCCTGGAAAGTTCTAACAAGATGGCCACCATCTTGTTAGTTCATCGAAATTATATCGAGAAACTTGTAATATCGATACTCACTCGACAATGGCAGTAATAGTCTACTAGAAGACTGGTCGCCAAAAATGAAATAGAAGAAGAAGGTAAAGCGACATTGTTGTCTGGGAGGGACCCTTTGATCGCCGCTCACACAGTAAATTATATTTCAGTTCAAGTTATTTAGAGTTATTCAGATATTGTCATTCAGAGTTGAGTGGAAAGAGAGGGTATTAAATACATATTGGAATTTCTTTCTATCGATTTCATTTAAATTATGTAGAAAAAATTCAGTTCCCATTAAAGATAATTATATCTATACACGTAAGCTGGAAGGATTGTTTGTTTGTTTGGTCGCGCTAATCTCCAGGAACTATCGGTCCGATTTGAAAATTTAGAAAGATAAATTTCAGTTTTATATCGCTCATTTATCGAGGGACACTATAGGCTATATATCATCACGCTAAGACCAATAGGAGCGGAGCACCAATGAGGAATGTTTCAAAATCGTTTTTTTTTCCTTTTGAGAGCTTCCGCTGCGTGTTAGCATTGGCCCAAAGTAACTATTACACGCGGACGAAGTCGCGGGCAGAAGCTAGTTTTTTATAAGCGAAACTGGGTGAAAAATAAATGATTTTTTTAAAATGAAAAAGTCATCAAAAATCTTTATAAAAATGTAAGTAATAATAGTATTTTCGATGTATTCAGCAGAATTAAACGTATAAAAAAATGTTGATAACTTATTTGTTTCTCTAAATATTTTTGAATTTGCTCCTATGAATAGCTACTACGTTGTTGCGAACAGGAAGCGCGGCTCCCGTGCCGCTACGTTCAATCTTACCTTCTTGAATACAATTTTTATTTTTATTCGGGACAGTTCCCCGGACCTCTAAATTTTTCCCCTTGAAATTGTTTTTCGTATTTGGTATTTTGGTGTCCATTTCTACCTAACTCCTAGAGTGACCGCGTCTCTCGCTCTACCCTAGAGCCGTCGATGGCTATAGGTATATTTAGGATTATGTAGTTAGACACTAAAGTCTAAAGTAAAAAAAAAACTCATTTCGAAGTTAATATAATTCCTGAAGGATCAAATTGAAAGTTGCGTTTTTTTTCTGTATGCATACAACTAGCTTCTGTCCGCGATTTCGTCTGCGTGTAATAGTTACTTTAGGCTAACACTAACACGCAGCGGAAGCTCTCAGCAAGGAAAAAAAAATACGATTTTGAAACATTCTTCATTATTGTTTCGCTCCTATTGGTCTTAGTGATAATAGCCTTTCTCAATAATTTTTTTTTTTTTTTTTTTTTTTATTGTAGCTCGGCAAAGTGACTGTACTGTGCCTGATGGTAAGCACAGTAAAATCCAAAAACAATGGCGACCGCCGAAAGACATACTATCCATCGCTGGTCGCCGCTGTCATGCCGGCCTGAAAGCGTCCCAGTTAGGGACAGCCCCCCCCCCCCCCTGGTTGCTGGATATACACCGGCTGATCCCGGAACACGACACGCCCAAACGTGCCACTATGGCGGGTGTTCCACCTGGTGTACGGTGGTCGCGATCCAGTCGGGTACAGACACCCTACCACCCCGCAATAAATGGGCTATCTAACACTGGAAGAATTTTTGAAATAGGACCAAGTAGTTCCTGAGATCAGCGCGTTAATACAAACAAACTTTTCAACTTTATGTCAGTGTAGATGTCTTTACGTTTCAAATCGAGCTTAATCCAATTTTAGCCGTTTTTAAATTTTTTTACGTTATTATTCAAGTTCTTCAAATCTTTATATATATAAATTTCTTCTGTACGTGTGTGTGTATGTCACTGAACTCCTTCCAAACGGCTGGACCGATTTTGAAGAAATTTTGAAATTTTTTAACATTCTTCATCGGTGCTCCGCTCCTATTCGTGTTAGAGTGTTGATATATATAGCCTTCCTCGATAAATGAGCTATCTAACACTCGAAGAATTTAACAAATAGGATCATTAGTTCCTGAGATTAGCGCGGTCACACAAACTCTCCAGCTTCATAATATTAATATAATATAGTCAAGAAGTATAGATTATTATGGTGTACAAAAAAAAAATCGGTTTTGTCAACAGAGCCGGTAGCCGTGCCAGCGCCCGCGCCGAAGCCGGCCATCGCGAAACCCGTGAAGAATGTCAAGATCAACCACAAGGTAGACTTCTTTCGCTTTTATCACCGGGTTCACTTTTACTAGACGAACCTTGGTTGACTCCAATCGTTTTAATTGTCTATCTATAGTTGCACTGTGTCGCGTTATTGCGATGGAATTGAAGGATAGCGGTGATTTTTTTTTTTGTCGCCAAAACCTAGAATGTTTCATTGGAATGTATGTTAAAAGTTTTAGGAAAACATTAACCAATTATACACTCGACGAAATGCAAATCGAAGTGCCTTCCATTTGACATTTTTAATATCATTATTACATAGTATAAAACAAAGTCCCCTACCGCGTCTGTCTGTCTGTCTGTCTGTTCGCGATAAACTCAAAAACTACCGAACGGATCCTTATGCGGTTTTCACCAATGGATAAAGTGATTCACGAGGAACGTTTTGGTATATAATTTGTCCAGGATTTTTTTATAATCAGGGCGGGACAACGTCTGCCGGGCCGGCAAGCATTTTATAAGTAGTCCGGTGAAGCTGTAAAGAAAAAAAAGTGTGTGTGTACTTATGTACACGCGTTAAAAGTTATACTTCTTTTGCGTAACAAGATAAAAAACTTTTTTTAAATTTTCTCTTTCGCCTTATTCTACGTTTGTAGAAAAAACGACACTAACGATAGAAAAAGTTGACAGTTGACTATGGCTAATTTCAGGGTGTCGGTTTTTCGTGACGGTGTGCGCGCGCATCGTAAAAATTTACTCTCATAATTTTTCCCTAACACGCCGAAAGAAGTATAACTTCAAAAAGAATAAAAAAAATTAAAACGCGTGGTGAGAGTTGCAGTAAAAAGTATCTTAGTAGGTACATACATAAACATGAGAATGGAGTCCCTACAAAGTGAAGTACGTAAAAAAAACCGAAGTCTGTTTTCGTTTGATTTTAGTTACTTTACCAATATGCTCACAAGTGAAAGTAGATACTTATTTATAATACGTTATTTTAATCAACAACGGCACGTGTATATTAACACTTTGATGCTATAGATACCTATAGTGTACGAATAGTCGGTTATTGGTAATTGAAAGCAATCTACAGATTGCCACCAACGTCTGGATCATGACTGTACACGGTTATCGACCGTCGCTATACCATCTCACTCTAGATAGGGTTGTACTTGTTTGTATACGAATTTTTAATGAAGGAAACGCCCGGAAAGTTATTTTAATATAATTGTGTAACAGTGATTTTTTATACCGCTATTTCACATATGGGATCTGCTATATTTTAAAATTATCGTGGCTTAGTTAATTTCAGCCAATATTAAGGTATGTGTGAATGTTAATTCTATCAAAAACATAAATGTGAAATGAGAGCCAAGTTCAATATTATGATGTATGTCTTGGTTGTTGATTTCAGCGATAAATCAAATCAAATCGAAACTACTTTATTCAGTGTAAGCCCTAATAAGGCACTCATGAACGTCAAAGACTACCACCGGTTCGGAAAACAACCCAGTCATCGAGAAGAACCGGCAAGAAACTCGATCGGGTACATTTTTTTAACATATATTTCCAATATATCATACAATAGTTTTTAGTGGATACACAGAGAGGAGTCGTTTCCAGACATCGCTATCGTTCATATACTGATCCACTCTATAATATCCTTTTGAAACTAAAACCCGTTTGACGTGGCGCTTAAATTTACAATCCGGCAAATCGGTAACATGCTTTGGGACTTTATTGTAGAACCTAACACTATTACCTAAAAAACTATTACTGGTTTTGCTAAGTCTGAAACATGGGACCACCAGTTTATTACAGTTTCTAGTATTTAGATTATGCCGGTCTTTTACTAAATTCAGTTTTTCAAAGTTTTTACGGACATACATTAAATTATCAAGAATGTATTGGAAGGGCAGAGTTAAGATACCGAATTCCTGGAAAGAAGTGCAATCTAAATGGGTACCAATTTCAATGGTCACTTCGGAAATTTATTTATAACAACATAGAATATGTTATAATAACTTAAAATATCATCTCTGCTTATAGCTTGGGATAATATTAAAACCCAAGGTCTGTCTGAGTTTCTGTCATATAGTACACAGTGTAATGTCTACCTGATAAAGCCCGGCCAATCAGTAATGACTAAATACAGTTAGAGCTATTCTTCACTCTAAAAGAAGTATGAAACATTATATTATCCAAATAACTTAATAAACGGTTGGAATCAGATTTATTTGGCTGTTTGTATTTCCTTTAATACCCCGGTCCCTGGCAACGGCCAGAGAGAACTCCGTGTCGCCTAGAAACCAATTTACACAGGGCCGTAGTCAGGGTTTTATTTTGAGGACGGGGAATATCCATTCAACAATAAAAAAAACTTCCAAATTAGATTATTTGAACAATTTTTAAAAACAATTAATTAATTACGTTCGTAACTTTTTTTTTCATTAACGATTGTTTTTAAAAAAAATTTGAAATTATAGTTTGTACCGAGACAATTTGCTTGGTGTTTTTTTTTCTTTTTTCGTTCCGTACGTACAAACGCTATTGGTTAAATGGGCTTTCACAGCTTCACTGGAGTAAGATTTGCTTGCTGCTTTTTCTTCTTGTTAAATTTATCATAGACTATATATAACACCTTTTCAACGGTAAATAACATTAAAAAAGACTTGTTAAACTTCGTCTAATTAATTTTAAGTTACTTTCGTTCAAACGGATGTTTCATAAATATAAAATAATTATATATTTTATCTGAACGTTTTATAACAACGATTTATAAAATAAGTATCAGTTGCCGACTGTATGTAAGCGCATCAGTTCAGAATAACTATTTGATTAATTCGTTTTTTATTCTTGTATGAAAGAAAACGTATGAAAAATTGTACGGAAAAGCGACAAATTTGGGATAAAAAATCTCTATATAAAAAGGAAGAGAGTAGGGACATCTTTAAAAATATTGACAGAATGTCGTTCAGTTTTTCAGTAGCCATTTTCTACGGTATTGCACGATAGTTATTAAGAATACTACGGCTTTTCAAATTTATGTGATGTCATACGCGATGTCTGATGGTACTCGCATGGAGATAAGGACTTCCCGTAGCCAAATTTATAGCAACCGTACACTGATATACAACAACTCTAGATGCACACTTAACGTCTCACAGCCGGCACACAAAAGCCGGAGGAGGCGGAGGGAAGGGGACGTGGACCTCCGGCGCTCTCACTGACCGAACGAAACGTAGTCCATTGAAATGTTACATTTTTTAGGCCTTACCTTGCGTTTTTTAGAGGACGCAATTTTATTTTTTTGATGTGTAGGGGGGGTCAGTGTAAAGCTAAAATCAAGTTTGTGGGGTCGCCACCCTTGTCCCACGGCCGCCATCTTGAAAATAGGGGTTGAAATGGTTATTACGATTTATCTCTTAAACTATTTATCTGATAAAAAAAAATGTTAACATTTTATGTTGCAAATTTAATTCTCTACAACTTTGGTCCAGTACTTTTTTGTCGTAGAATTATAAATAAAAAAGTTATAAGCGAAAATGTTCAGAAATTCGAGAAAAATATTTATATTTTTCGATATAACTTTTTTTTTATCATTTTACGAAAAAATGATATCAGACCATTTTTGTAGATCGTTTTTTAAGGAATAACTTTTATACGCAACATTTTTTAATTAAGTCAATAACTAAGGTTCTACAGCGCTCCGAAGTGAGTATTATTTTTCAGTACTCTTAACTATACATATATTATACGTGTGTATTAATAATGTGTCATCAGTTATTTTCTTTTTTTTTTTATTTTGTATTATAATTCTCTTAATTGTTAATTTTGCAATATTATTAATAATTAATTATTGACTCTTTTCCACTCCATAACAGAATTTTACAATTATTGATTTTTAAAATAATTTTAAATTTGATGGCCGTTACTGAGAATACTGTCCAGGTAGAAAATACTCAAGTGACCATGAGGGAACAAAAGAA
>AP028452.1:4181274-4281274 GCA_036509395.1 Antheraea yamamai | reverse complement strand
CCGAGACTGCGCAGAAACATGTTCCCAATCACCCCATTTACAAATGTAAATACGGGTCTTTATTATATCACGGTACGGTCTAGTGATGCGGTTTGTCGATAAAGCAGTCGATAGCTGTCGGGGATTAAACGTGTAATTTACTTATCACTGCAAAGTGACGACGGGACACTGTGACTTATAGTTTTTTTTTTCCGCGGACTCTTGGTCCGCAACTTTTTTCTACTGTTGTTAATTATATTAGTCTTGTTAAAAATGGTTTGAAAACGTGAGCAACTATTGTTGCTATTTTACTTAACTATTATATATTATACGTTTGTTACGTTACGTTAGTTTACATTTATTACGTGTATTATATATTTTCATTGTGATTATTTTTTAACTTATAGTTATCACAATAAATTTTAAGAGTAAGGTGACCAACTTTCCGTGTTCTGTGGGATCTACCCGATTGGCAATAATCAGTAAAATCGTCCCGCAAGCTCGACCGTTGTAAAATGTACTAAGTTTTGGAGCCATTTTGTACGATATTGTTATTTCTTTATATAGATAGATATAGTAGATAATATCACCAACAAATCTTTATAACTATTGGCAACACTAGTTATACAACCATTAACGCTGAAAGTATATTTTCTAGTTATTAAATCATTGAAAAGTCAATAGATAATTTTACGACCCCAGTGTGAAACCAGTTTATATGTAAATTTGTAACACATTGCAAGATAAGGTTAGAAATAGTTGCTGGTTTACGAATGTACTATGTTGTGTGGTTTTAAATCACATTATAATTTTTCAAGTGGAAACTTCTTTAGGTGCGTGGAGCGGTATTTTTGCCAGAAGATAAATTTATAATTTCGCGTCATGGCATGAGAGTAAGCATGACTGAGCGTATTGTGCTTGCGCGGCTTGCGTCTGACAATCGACGTGTGGTATAGGAATTTAAAAGTTTGAAAAGAGAACACAGTTATCACATTATTTTGAGTTTTTACTTCTGTTGCCAGTCCTTATGAGTGCCTCTTTTTTTTATTGACATATCTCAAATATGTATACAGACTTACAGTTATGATACTTTAACAATAATCTGTAGCTTTTCAACTATGTAAAAATATAACTACAGAGTACGTTATATCGAGGCATCACTCGATTTTCAAATCAGCACCTCTAGCCTTTCATGTCAGAGCTATATACGTGTGACATATAGACGTTTTATACTGCGTAGGTTGTATACAAGCTTCTAATTATTAGTTTATAATGAAAATATGTTCCTATAGTTCTAAAATGAACTGCGTTTATTATAGAAGAAAATAGACATTTATTTAAAAAGAAAGTGGAGTATAAAACAGTACAATCAAACTATTAAAACCTTTAGAACAAGATATATAATAAATTTATTATAATGAAACAATACTAGAGTACACTTTTTACGTCTAGTCGCCGAAATTTTGTTTATAAACAGCGCCATCTACCGATATATGCCATAACAAAAAGTCATAATAAATTACTTAAAAATAGATATGAACGAAGTTGGTTAGTTAGCCTTAGCCAAAATTGTTAGACGCTGAATACGTTTACGCTTTCGTGCGACGCATATGAAGGTATGCATATATGTCTCACTAAAGTATAAGTGTACGGTTAGCTTAACCCAAATTGTTAGTTTAGTTCGATTTGCGTTGTATTTAAGGCAACAGCTCAAGCCGAGGTTTGGCCACTTTAGCTCTCTTAAGCTAAAGGCCCGTCAATACAACAGCAATTGTTAGTCAGTTCGAATATAAATAAGTGAAAACATCGTGGGTATAACTACATCATGTCAGTTTAAAAAAATCGAATACTACGTCACTGAACATAGTATAATGCAGTGAAGTAATGTGTCTTTATCCCACAAGAAATACAGTCACGTTACAATGTAACAATATTATTTATTATAATTACCTTATTTGAATTCGATTTACTCAGTCACTAAGCGAGCCCCATCACTACGCGCGCCCAGTTGTTGGCTAAGCGTCGTCGCAGTCGGGCGCGCGTTGCTCCGCGCCGAATTCGATAACGAAGCCATTTTGAAAATACGCGTTCTATTTTCAAATAATTTCATTTATTCGTTGTTATTGTTGTTTTTCTTTTTTACATTACGTAAGTGCACATAAACGAAAGAGATTTTATCACACGGATATTTAATATAACAGATCTTGTTCAGTTCGCGTGTTTTATGTTCGTGGTGCTCATTTTATCGGAATGTATGTAGATTATAAACGTTATACTCTGGTGATATAATTCCACGTCCAATATTATTGTTTTTCTTTTTGTCCGCGACGCAGTCGGCCGTGTGGGCAGACGCGGAAAATTATTTTATGCCAGTGTTGAAGTTTTAAAATAGTTTGCTGTAACTCGTTCTTTTTTTTGTGTTTAATCGATGGTTTGCTACTGCTTTTGTGGTTTTGTGTTTTTTTTTTAATATATTTTATTAATGGAGTTAAGAATGTGTTTTCGATAATCGACATATTTTATATTTGCGGACGGGGGATTGACTTTTAAATGACACAGTTCGACTGGTCAAGGTTTTTTTCCCGTCGATTTTACATACGAATCTGGCCGTTGTAGATGAATATGTCAAAACATTTACGCAACTGTGAGCGCATATAAATAACTAATTATATATTAGAACGTATAGTCGTAGATTGTGATTTATGTGTAACTAACGACCGCCTCCGTTTTTAGTGAATAGTTTATAATTATCATTATCAGCTTGTAAGAGACCCACTGCAGGGCCATAGGCCTCTTCGCGAAGGGAGTTATGGGCGTAATCACCACGCCGACCCACGACGTATTATTTTGGTGATTTTAAACTCTGAGAAATGCGCACTTCTATATTTTCCCACATACGGTAGTACTGCTAGAGCATTTCTCAAGTTCAGGTTTCCTCACGATGTGTCTCGTCACCGTCGGCCTATAGTGTTACCAATTTAAATCAGTAAACGTACACGAATTCCGAAAAATTCGTTGATACATGCCGGGTTTCGAACCTGCGGACATCGGATTGATAATCCGCCGGTCAAATAACTCGTCCGCAACGACTTTATATAGTTTATAATACTAGGACTATAATGCTAGGGTTCAAATACAATCGGCTGAGTGCCTTAAGCATTCGCCATAGTAGTCCGGTGAAGCGGTTAAGGTCTTGCTAGGTAAATAGCGTAATCAGTTCGAGAAAAAAAAGCCGAGCGACACTACGCGCAACCTTGAGGATGACCGGGTGTTTTATGGTGGCCTTTGTGTTGTTGTTTAGCATTGTATACGAATATAAGCGGTTCCCCAGATGCCCTAGCTCAATAAATTTCGGGCGTAAACATGACCGTTATTTGAGTAAAGTTAACAGTATCGAATATAAACAAATTGTATTGTCATGTTTTTATTTTTCCTATTTAAAAACAAAGAAATAGATTATTGTCGGGACCAGCAAAACAAATTAAACGAAAACAAAAAAATCATGTCGATAAAAAAAGTAAACCTATTCAGTAAATATGCTTACAGTACAGCAGTACTCCAGCGCTGGTTTTCGACGGGAGCCCGTATGATATACGGACGTTCGTTTAAGGTTACGGTTTTTTTTAATACACATTCTGGAGAAGATTTTTCGCGCGATACAGTGTGCACAAAATCTTACATCACTGCGACAACATCACACATATCACCTCCACACACGTGCACGCATACACGCTTGCACATGCAAGTGGAAGGGTTTTATTTTTCTCCCTTATCAAACTGAAATAGTTTAGAAAATTGTTCGATACGAAATATATATAAGACTTGTTGACGTATGTATGCTACGTACACATATTAGCTTAGCTTAGGTTAGCTCAGATAGGTCGCGAATTGCATGTATCAGGCAACAGCCCAAACCGAGGTGTGCCGAGCACCCTTGAACGAGTTGTCAAATAAAATCAGCTGAGTGCCTTAAACGCTCGCCTTAGTAGTCCGGTGAAGCTGTTATGACCTTGCTAGGTCAATAGCGTAGTCAGTTCGAAAAAAAAATTGAGAAGATTTTTATGCTATCCATTTTACTATAACTCCCCGCTAGGTGGCTCTGTACTGTTAATAGGTGCTTGTAAAAAATCGTATACGTAAAGATCTCTGAATATAGTATGACTATTTTCATTCCATCCAATTTCCTATTTGTTACTAAATTACAGACGTAACAAACTCACGTGTATAATATTGTGAGTTCAAATTTATAGTAATGAATTATAACTTTTATATGGGAAGTATCTTTGTTGAAGTAAAACTTCTTATGGGAGCGCTTTGAAATTCTGATACGTAACCTTTTTGTGCGACAAAAAGTGGTGGCGGTAAACACGGTGTCGGGTAGAGTGTTGAAAATACCGCTTCTCGTGTGATCACCGAAGTCGAGCAACATCGGGCGCGTTCAGTACTTGGATGGGTGACCGCCTGGGAACATCGCATAATAATGGCTTTTTGTTGTATTTTTTTACGTATGTCTTTACGACACACACTGTTTTGTTTTATGTATGTTTAATCTCAAATTGTCAACAATAATATACATGAAAAAATTAGGTCAATGCGATGGCGTAGTATCGAAATTCCTCTCGAACTGTATAGTTAGTTGGTACTATAGAGTCTTACTATAGCTCGATTAAGACGTTAGTCGAGTTGGCCGCCTGTCAAAGTCGTTCGAGTACCGATTTATAAAAACAAGTCGTTCTGGCGCTTTTCACAATGCGATAATGCTGTTGATTGGCTGCTCGTAACTAACTCCTTATCGCATGGTATGACGTCTCAATAAAATTACAATTACATTCGTTATACGATAAACGTTACGATTTGCGGGGTGGTAGGGTGTCTGAACCCGACTGGATCGCGACCACCGTACACCAGGTGGAACACCCGCCATAGTGGCACGTTTGGGCGTGTCGCGTTCCGGGATCAGCCGGTGTACATCCAGCAACCGGGGGGGGGGCTGTCCCTGACTGGGTCGCTTTCAGGCCGGCATGACAGCGGCGACCGGCGAGGGATAGTATGTCTTTCGGTGGTCGCCATTGTTTTTAGATTGTACTGTGCTTACCATCAGGCACAGTACAGTCACTTTGCCGAGCTACAATAAAAAAAAAAAAAAAAAAAAAACGTATTACATTATGTAATTTAAAACACACCGGTACCACCGTTTCGATCGTCACGTCGCGCGTCGGTTATAACGACGCGATCGTTGTTATAAACTGTTGTTAGTTATCTGGCTGTTTGATTATACTGCTGTCTTGTCTCGTATTAGGAATTGTAATAACGATAACATGATGTTTGTGTCGTTGTTTTGATTGTGAGGAAAATGGAATGTTCTGGACAATGCTTTCTAGATAAGCATATATGTATACCCGGGATAATAGATTTTGCGACAGTACGGTCGCAACACCACAGCATTTCTGTGATTATAATTTACAGAAGCCTGTGTATACGCAGTCACATTCTGGTTAGTTTTGTACTGCTCCTAGAAAAGGTACGTATACTTTTTGCAAAAATAAAGTCCTGCAGTACATATAGGCTAGGATGATGATTATTTGAAGGTGTGGAGCGAACACAGTATATCTCTTTGGTAACTTTGACATAACGACGCTTAATATCTCATAGCCCTCTTTTAGGATAATAATGAACATGCGATACTATTCCCTACAAATGTTGTTGATTGAATATAAAAGGATCAAAATAAAAAATAAATAATAAAATCATTTTCATTTCAAAACTGCACTTTTTTTTTTTTTTTTCGAACTGACTACGCTATTGACCAAGCAAGGTCTTAACAGCTTCACCGGACTACTGAGGCGAGCGCTTAAGGCACTCAGTCGATTTTATTTTGACAACTAGCTCAAGGGTGCGCGGCACACCTCGGCTTTGGCTGTTGCCTGATACATGCAATTCGCGACTTATCTGAAACAAAACTGCACTGTTAATTGGTTAAATGTACGGTTATATTTACATACTGAAAAAATAATCCCTTTGATTTCACAATTTTAATCTAAAAAAATCATACTAGTTCCCTTTTGTATGTGCTTACATGGACCAAATATAATATATAACATTAAAAGCATTTTTTTAATATGCTTCTAACCGTATATGACATGCTTAAAACTAATGTAAGATAACACATCAACAGGCTACGATATTTTTAAAAACTTTAAATGACGTTTCTGTAAAAAAAAAAAGTATTTTTATGTTTGTGTCTCATTTGTATTTAATTAGCGATATATTGTTTGTTGCATAATGTCTGTTTGAACATTGCATTAACACCGGTCGCTCGAAAAATAATAACTGACAACTAATAACTAACAGCAGAATAACGATGCCTTCAAATAACTAAATAACTTGTTGCATTCCCTTCTCGTGACATCTGTTACACGTAATTAGATTTTAATTAACTTACGGACTGTTTGTTATTTATCTTAAAGTAAACTAATATTCGGTATAATATGGATATGATTTGTGTTAGTGTGTTATGTCCTTATCAATGACGGCATTGGAAGTATTGCTTTTTATTAACAATTTTTTTTTTTTTCATTTTATTCTCTATAGTTTTTAGTGTAAGTACCATAATCTCACTTGATTTTAAATAAAGATGTGATTTATGATGCTAAATAAGTTAAATATATAATAATAATAATAATTATAATAATATATTTTAATGTTCCAAGTCAATGTGTACATAATTCACAGTAATATTGGTATTTGCACTGGTTACAAACCGTATCGCGGATATCACAATTTCATACATTGAGAACTAAAACAAACAGTGACTTAAACATATGTAATAAATAAAAACTTAATTTGAATTAACTAAATATGTGAGATTATTGTGTAACACGGTATTCCGAGTGAGACAAGAGTGTTTTATGATAGTAATGAGTGAATTGTTTTTTAAATAAAAATCTATGACTTGAACTACCGAATTTATAATTATAATTTAAATTGTGGTATTCATAAATTTTCTGTATTTGTGTAATTTTGTGTAGGTAACCGTTTGAAAGTGAGTTTTTTAATAGTATGTCTGTTGTATTGATTAATCTCTAGTATATTATTTGCTTTATTATAGAGCAGTCCACCCAGGAAGCCTTAAAACAGATCTTATCTTCTCACTCTATAGGAGAACAAGCTCTCAAGTGCGTCTATGGGGCCACATCTACATGTGTCACATGAGAGACTTTCTATTCGAAGATGGTAACTAACCACTTGACAAAACTCTATCACCGTGTCATAGTTTCAGCATAATGTTTTTTCCATCACCGAAAACTCCAAAAAACAACCCGCTTTAACTGAGCCGTCGGTGCTTCAACTCCTATTCATCTATACTATCTATACTAATATTATAAAGAGGTAAAGTTTGTGACGTTGTGAGTTTGTGACGTTGTAGGGGGTAATCTCAGGAACTACTGATCCGATTTGAAAATTTCTTTCAGCGTTATATAGCTCATTTATCAAGGAAGGTTATAGGCTATATATCATCACGCTAAGACCAATAGGAGCGGAGCATTAATGAAGAATGTTTCAAAATCTTTTTTGTTCCCTCTTGAGAGCTTCCGCTGCGTGTTAAGCGTTAGCCCAAAGTAACTATTCCACGCGAACGAAGTCGTACGTCAAGGCTAGTATTATACAAATGTCCTTGAAATTGCATTACAAAAAAATTTGATTGATGCGACTTGGGAAAATATAAAGAGAAAATATGTAACCATCTTTTCCGATAAGCGTGAGTGACATTCACGCAAACAGTTACGATTTCCGTATAGTTTTTTTTCGGCAAACTACAGTTTAGTATATTAAAAAGAAGGAAAAATATGAAGAGTTTGATTATGGGAGGTACCAGAAATAGATGCCAAGTGTTTGGTGTGGAACACGCTATTAGGCTGGTGGGTCTTGACAGGTTCACCGGACTAATGGGGTGAGCGCTTATGACGCTCGGACGCTTGCCAACAAGTTCAAGGGTGCCAAAATTGCTGGAACTCTGCTTGAGCTTTTGCCTTGTATGTAACACCGTGAATCATAACTAAGCTAAACGACAAACGAGCCATTTCGATATACTCTTTAGGAGTAAGAACAATCAGTTGACAATTGATCTAAGCTATATACTTTAACTTTATATAGAGGGTGTATGGTTCTTGTTTGCAAAATAACTTTTAGTAAAGTGTACTTTTTTATTCTCAAAATGTACGATTTATCTCATGTTAATCATTTACTAGAGTTTTGAGTTTAGACATCAACTTTAGGTAATGCTATCTCTAACAACTGAGTTGGGACACCCTTGTGTCTGCTCTAGTTTCTGACTGCAGTTTTCGGCATGGAAATAATTGTAAGGTAACTGAATGCATAGTAAGGAAGATTTGGGTAGGAACCCCGTACTGGAGGGCTTTTGTATCATAGGGAATTAATTGTCTGATAAGAATGGTAGAAGATTGTATGTAACAGAGGGGCTATTATATCAAAGTAAGTATTACAGTAATAGGTTTTTTTTTCAATTTTGTTGCTATCGCACAAATACATAATATTCGGAATTAGCAATATAATGGGAGAGAGAGATGGTTGCAATTTGATACGAGTCACTCCCCTTTCCCGTGACGCATGGCACGAGCTTTATATCATAAGGTCACAGAGATGCGTCAGTCATGATTTAGGTGCCAGTCAGACAGTCGTGGTAATTTCAAAGTCCGTTCGATGCCTTGAGATTAGTTAGTGGTCACATGCTTCTAGCGTTGCAATGATGTGTCATGATGAGGAATGACTGTCATATTAGTAAGTGAGTTTTGAATATGTAAGTGAATAGATAAAGGGGTAGAGGAAGACCGATTAAGGTATGTATTTATTGTGTGAAAAGTGATATGTGTTGATTAGAGAGTGGACGAAGAAAATACATGCCAACCCTACTTAAGTGGAATGGCATGAGGAAGCTAATTTGAAATCAAATGGCCGTAATTTATGAGATTGCCCTCGAAATATTAATAACGTTCATCTAATTATTCTGTTGCTATAATAATACGAATTAATGTAAATGTTTTCTTCCTCTCATTATGAAGCGACGCGGATGCGCACGTATAACTTAATAAATTCTCTACACACGTACACATTGATATATGCAACGCGACGTCTAGTCTGGCTGTCTGTCTATTATGTGATATATGTAACGCATTATGACGTCGAATTGACGATAGCTTGTTTCAAATTATTAACCCCCCCCCCCCCCCCCCCACTTTTTTATTAACGTGGGGAAATCTTCAAGGGCACGTCATTCTTCCGCCGGAGAGAGACTCCCACTCGCTTAAGTTTAAACCCCACGCTGTCTCGGCTGCCGCTTTCGTTGGGGCGGTATGGGATAGTTCATTGTTATCACCATGCCGACAATATAAGCCCTGGACTGTTCAAAATCACAAAGGTTTTAATCTTCATACAAACGATTGTAGAGCTCATGAGGTACAAGTTCAAGTGTCTGTTGACAACATAAGCTTGGAAAAATAGCTCTTTTTTTACAAAACTATGAACAATAACAAATGATTTATTGTAAAGTCAATTTTTTATGTTAAATGTATTTTTAAATATTTTTTTTATTACTACGAACTTTTGTTTTTTTTTACTAAACAAAAAAATTAGCTGTTACCCGCGACTTCGTCTGCTTCTTTTATTTTTGTTATATCTCGAAAGGTCGCAGCGTTTTCGAGTCTTCGAGGTAAACTCCCAGACGGTTTGACTTTTTCCGACACTTCCAACAATTATCGTTATATTTCAATCAATTTACAAAAAAATCTTGACAAATTATATACCTAATCCTTCCTGCTGAATCACACTATTAATGAAAACCGCGTGAAAATCCGCTCAGTAGTTTTTGAGTTGATCGCGAACAGACGGACAGGCAGACGCGGCGGAGGACTTTGTTTTAAAATATGCTGTATTGTTATAAACCGTTATCAATTATCTTACTATTAGGTTATTTTTGAAGTTATACTTCTTTTGGCGCGTTAGGGAAAAATGATGAGAGTACATTTTTACGATGCGCGCGCACACCGTCACGAAAAACGGACACCCTGAAGTAATTACGATGCGCGCGCACACAGTCACGAACAACCGACACCCTGAAGTTATCACGATGCGCGCGCACACCGTCACGAAAAACCGACACCCTGAAGTTATTACGATGCGCGCGCACACCGTCACGAACAACCGACACCCTGAAGTTATTACGATGCGCGCGCACACCGTCACGAACAACCGACACCCTGAAGTTATTACGATGCCCGCGCACACCGTCACGAACAACCGACACCCTGAAGTAATTACGATGCGCGCGCACACCGTCACGAACAACCGACACCCTGAAGTTATTACGATGCCCGCGCACACCGTCACGAACAACCGACACCCTGAAGTAATTACGATGCGCGCGCACACTGTCACGAACAACCGACACCCTGAAGTTATTACGATGCGCGCGCACACCGTCACGAAAAACCGACACCCTGAAGTTATTACGATGCGCGCGCACACTGTCACGAACAACCGACACCCTGAAGTTATTACGATGCTCGCGCACACCGTCACGAACCCTGAAGTTAGCTATAGTCAACATTTTGTTTCTTTGTATTAAAACTTTCAATGTATTAAATACTTTTTTTCTATTGTTAGTGTCGTTTTTTCTACAAACGTAGAATAAGGCGAAAGATAAAATTTTTGAAAAGATTTTTATCTTGTTACGCCAAAGAAGTATAACTTCTAACGCGTGTACATAACTACACTCACACTTTTTCTGTATGATATTCTAATGCAATTTATATTTTAACATTCTCGTAATAATGAAATTAATAAGCGTTGTTCATGTCATATAACAAATGTCAATATTTATATTGTAAAAAAAAATGTCGAGTTAAATCCGTTTATACTTCGTATAAATGATGTTTTTATGGACTCGACCACTATTATTATTAATAGCTTAATAATTAGTTGGCATTTATATGCCAACATCATTTCGCGTTATTAAAAAAAAAACGTTATAAACTAAGCCACGGCCAAAAATTAGTGTTCTTTTTTTAATTTAAATTAATTCTAAATATTGCGTATAAAATAAATTATAACTATTAATTAGCATTAATAAATGCTAAAAAATACCCTTGATTTTTATTAGATGCATGTTTAAGGCTTTGATTTTTTTTTTAAATTAAAAGAATAAATTATTTTTCATATTTTTGATTAATGATTATATAATACATTGACCGTTTATTGGAATTATCCGATACGAAATATATATAAGAGTTGTTGAGGTATATACATACGCCTGGTACACATATATGTTTCAACAACTCATATATGTATGAATAGTTAGCTTAGTTTAGGTTAGCTCGCGAATTGCATGTATCAGGCAACAGCCTAAGCCGAGGTGTGCCGTGCACCCTTGAGCTAGTTGTCAAATAAAATCGGCTGAGTGCCTTAAGCGCTCGCATTAGTAGTCCGGTGAAGCTGTTAAGACCTTGCTAGGTCAATAGCGTAGTCAGTTCGAAAAAAAAAACCGTTTATTGGATGTATTATGCCTTTTGCCTGAATTCGTCACAAGATGGCGCTTTGACGAATTAACTTTTGTGTTGCTCGACCGATCCTACGGAGAATTGGTATGCGCATTGAACACGGAAATTAACTAGCTTCTGCCCGCGACTTGTTCCGAGTGGAATAGTTACTTTGGGCTAACGCTAACACGCAGCGGAAACTCTCTATAGGAAAAAAAAAACCTCGATTTTTTCGATTTTGAAACATTCTTCAATGGTGCTTCGCTTCTATATTAGTCTTAGCGTGATGATATATAGCCTTCCCCGATAAATGAGCTAACCAACACTAAAATACTTTTTTAAATCGGACCGGTAGTTCCTGAGATTATCGCGTTCAAGCAAACAAACTCTTCAACTTTATAATATTAGTGTAGATAATAAATGCGTGCAAAGCCACAGGCATAACTTAGTGTTAGTACAAATGTGCAAGTCTATTTACGCAACCGTTTTCTGTTTTGCTCTATTACCTATGTTACACTCACGGTATAATTTGATATATTATTAATTATGTCTCAAAAAGGAGCTTCAAAGGACGAAGAGAGAGATAGCACCATATGTTTTGTAAACTCGAGTGTGAGCGAGGATTCAACAAATTAGCATGTGTGATTTAACTCGGAACGGGTTTACCGTGTATATATAAAACCTGAACAAAGAAAAATCATTATCGCGTCTTCGCGAGATATGTACGACTCGTTCTTTTCAAGATATCTGTCTCGCTTGCAGCTTGTAGAACGGTTTTCGGGCTGTTTGATCCAATGTTTGTACAAATTGCGAATGTTTGATCCAATGAGACGCGCGGTGCTACCATAACCTTTTTATAGGTATAGTCACTAGATTTCATCTATACCTCGGAAATAGTACTATTATTTTCTAAAAGATACACTTGTGTAAAGGTACACATGTCCTTTTCTGTACCCCTGACTAATGCAAAATGTCAGATTGATCGGTTGAGTAGTTACAGCGTGAAATCGTAAGAAACCTAGTAGTCCGGTGAAGATGTTAAGGCCTTGCTAGGCCAATAGCGTAGTCAGTTCGAGAAGAAAAAAAAAGTAAGAAACCAACAAACTCCACTTACGCGTTTATAATATCAGGTAATGATTCATGTGGTACCTGTGTCAGCAGAATAGATATTTCGTAGCTTACCTTAATATTTATGTTGGAGAAAACGATTGCAGTTGGAAAATAGTATGTAGGTAGGTATGTTCCTTGCAATATGAGCTATTGTTTTCCTTTCCCTAGATTTGATCCCCTCCCGGATTGGAGCTCTCGGACACGCTGCTGTCGCGATACAGTGACACTGAATATTTTCAATCGCTAGCTGAACAACACAACACAGATCCCCTCCGCATACGTGCACACATATGGTGGAAGAGTTTTTATATTTCCCCTCATTTTCGAACTGCGTTAGTTTAGACTAGTCTTGTTGGCAGACACGAGATACACGTTTGTATACGTGAGGCTCACATGCCGGTACACATGTACCGACACGTGTGTCGTGGGAATGCTTATATGTATGAATAGCTAGCATAATTTAGCTTGACAGTTTCGTGAAGTTGCTTCCAATGAAACAGTCCAAGCCGAGGTTTGGCCTCTCTAGCACTTTAGCTTGTTGCCAGGCGGCGAAGAGCCTTAAGCGCTCGCCTTAGTAGTCCGGTGAAGCTGCGAAGGCCCGCCAGGCAAATAGCCCAGTCAGTTCGAAGAAAAAAAATATTTTTCTTACCTAGACTATGTTTTACAAACGGAAGCTAAACTGTAATAATAAATATAAGGATATTTTTTAACGTTTACGCGTGTTCCGTATAAAAGTTTTATGACGTCAAAGTTTTGATAGTAAATACAAGCTTCTATATTACATCGTGATCATATGAAGACTGCGCTGCAGCAGAGTTTGGGTCCTCACCATTGCTATGATTATCATCTGTTTTTTTTAAAATATTGTACGTTATTTCGTGTAACGACGACAAATTACGTGAAAAGAAAATAACAAAAAATACGTGTGTGGTTTAGATAACAATTATATACAATACTAGCGGACCCGACAGACGTTGTCCCTCCCGGACTATAAAAAAATCCTTGACAAATTATATACTAAAACGTTCCTCATTAATCACTTTATTCACTGGTGAAAACCGCATGAAAACCCGTCCGGTAGTTTTTCAGTTTATCGCGAACAGACAGACAGAGAGACGCGGTTGAGGACTTTGTTTTATACTGTGTAATGATAATGATATAACAATTATATATATGTATAATCTTAATATATATATTTCTTGTGTGCGTGTGTATGTGACTGAACTCCTCCTAAACGACTGGACCGATTTTGATGAAATTTTTTGTGTGTGTTCGTGGAGATTCGAGAATGGTTTAGATTCACAATTGGACCCGGCAGGTGGCGCTGCGATCGACTTTTAGGATTTTTTTTGTTTTCAAGGCAGGACAACGTCCGCCCGGTCCGCTAGTATACATATATTAATTTTCTACAAATATTGAAACGTAACTCTCTCTCTTTCTGTCTTCACTAACGTTATATCTCCCTCTCAACGTTCCGTTCGCTTCGCGCGATCACACGTTTTCGTAACGCTCTCGTGACGCCATTCACCAGCTTACTCCCCAAGTGAAGCGTGCGTAAAGAAATTATCATAATTTAAGAGAAAACTTCCTCGAATTCCTTCCTCTCACGGCATATTTTAATACAATCTGAATTTAAAAACCAATATACTGTATTTACTTTTATAGATGGCAACCATAACCGTTACGGTGATTAGCAAGTATCATTCTTTTCTCTTTTCTTAATGTACTGATAAGAGGTACTTACACGACACGTGCGTGGTATGTATACCTCGATGAAATTAATTGCAGAATCGTTCACGGCTTCACCCGTATTAATATTAGGCCTTTGCCTATGAAATTGCCGTTCTGCAGTACTGGCCATTTCAAATCAAAATAATTTTTGTTTGGCTAAGAATTCTAATTTCAAATTAATTTTATTTTAAAAACATGGAATTCTTTTTCCAAAAGTAGTCCTTTGTTTATTGATTAGTGTTACATTTTCATCGCATTTTAATCTTTTTTGTCATCATGGATACGTTAAAATTATTCATTTTGATTTACCCTAGAGAACAGCACTTTATTCTTGACTAACTGTGCCCGTGACTTCGTCCGCTTGGAACCTGATGAACAAAACAGTGACTAATAGACTCATCTGAATGTATTAACTCTAATTACTATTTACTGTTCCTACTGTGTTTTAGTAATCCCCGGATTGGATGAAAGGTATCCTATGTCTCTTTCTGTATCCATAAATCTCCTCATGGTTTGTCGTGTAGTTAAAGCGTGAAAGCGCAACAAACAAACCGATATTCGTATTTATAATATTCAGTTACGATAGTATGAACGCGAAGCGAGCCACCGGTATAAGCTAGTAACGTATCGCGCCCACAGTCAACAGTTGGATAGCAAATGCAATAAGACATACACCTGAGAACGTTCACGTCTTATGCGTTCTAATTTTAAACACGGTTGCCATGCGCACCCGTTTCGCAGTGTTGCCATAAAACAGAAACTAGTTTTTTTTTTTTAAAGCTAAAAGGTACGGTTTCGTAGGTACGCTTGTTATAAATAATATCGACATATTCCTATGAATATTTATAATGTCGCCTCGACGTTGAAATATTTATCTTTTACATAATTGTAGTAGTGTAGTGTGGATATGAGATTATGGAGAATATTTATGCGGGTTTTATTCGATTTCAACATTTTTTTTCTGTGTCGAAACGGGTAATTTTAATGTACACCTTTGAATAAAAATGATGTGTCTGCCGTTTATCCGGGTTAATTTTACAAACACGATAGTGACTTTTACGTGTTTTGAATAAGTTTGAAAATAGCGCCAGTTACAGGGAAATTGAGGAGTATAATAGGTTAGCATGATATAATGAGGAGAGACGGATGAGAAAATAGTACATGGGGCAGAGTTGCGAATGTTAATATGGATGTGTGGTGTAACTAGAATGGATATGATTATAAACGAGTATGATATAAGAAGTTTGAAAATGGCGCCAGTGACATAGAAGTTGAGGAGTAATAGGTTAGCATGGTACGGGCATGTTATGAGAAGCGACGAATGAGAAAAGAGTACATGAGGCAGAGATGTGGATGTTAATATGGATGTGTGATGTAACTAGAATGGATATGATTAAGAATGAGTATGATAGAAGTTGGAAAATAGCGCCAGTGACAGAGAAGTTGAGGAGTAATAGGTTAGCATGGTCCGGGCATGTCATGAGGAGAGATAAAAGTCATGTAACTAGAAAAGCATGAAGGTGGATGGATCTAGGTGGATGGATGTGGATGAAGACCGACGAAGATATGGATGGATTGTGTGAATAATGATTTGTGTATAAAAAGTGTGAATACTGAGATGAGATCTGACAGGGGAGTGTAGAAGAGGATAACATATTTTGCCGCGTAGTTAGGTGGCAATATCGGTAAGATGTTTGATATAGTTTTGCATTGGAAAAGCGTCTGCAAAACCGAAGCGCATTGTGAATATAGATTGAAAAAAAAAAGAAATTAGCGAATCCAACCTTTCGCGGAAGCAGTCGACATCGCCGTAACTAGTCGGCGGGAAAGTTTTTTTTCTGTCTGTTGTTTTACATATTATATCACCACATGCCGATGACGAAATTAGTCCCCCAGAATTATTCGTGGGGGGGGGGGGCACGTGTTGCATGCACGATGTATGTACGTTGTTGTACATCATACGATAACGTTAGTAAATTTGTTTTTCTCAAGTCAAAAACTTATTTAGTCGCGTTGAGCGATTTTTTATAGGGTATTGGGATTGATTGTAGGGTATTGCCTGCTCGCGCCCTGTGACACTTCCACAGTGCGGCGTAGGGTTCATCGTGAAGGTTTTCACGCTCTCCTATTAGTGGTCGATGCTACTCCGAGGCTCAGTGTGTCCCGTGTAGGATTTTACTCCGCGTTAAAACAAAAGGAGGATAAACTTATGGGTTCGCGTCACCGATGACCTCGACTGGTTTAATTACATTCAAAAATAAATTAAGAACGTTTCTAATCGACTCCCAGGCGAGTATCGAAAATTATAATTTAGACGTTTCGGCGATATAATCCCGTTACCTTTTTTTAATTCATTATTTATCTATTAATTTATACTACTGGGCGCCCAGTGGTCGACATTCCACCATAGTTCATTGAATTTGTAAAGTTTGAACTTTATTAGGGTTCTTTTATCAAAGGGTATATTCTATAATCAAAGGCTTTCATCATGCCTACTCAGTTATTTGTCACTTTTTTTTTAAATAATATAAACATTTAAAAAAATCGATGTCTAAATGAAAATTGATATTAATTATAAATTTGAAACAAATAACTTTACGAAAATAAAGAAATTTATCGCAACTCATCACAAAATTTTCAATTAATTTTACACGACACCATGGGTGCGTGGTATTTCTGGGTGATGTTGAATTAAATATAGTCTGTACATTATGAGGAATAGTGATATGCCCAGTATCATCATTTGGAAAAGTAATGGATACACAATAGAATCGAATGATGAATCCAATACAAAGATGTTTTTAATAGGTACTACCATTAACTTTTGAAAATGAATTCATTTTTGTTCATAATTCATCACCAACTGTACTAAATATAATTGCTACATCAAGTTGAACTGCATCATTGTAACCGCGGAGTTGTAAGGCATGGATTACTTTCATGACCAAAACAAATTTTCTTATTTCGATTTTACAAAGGATTTTTCGCTCAAGTGACATGTGACATGAAGTGAAAGCAGTCTGTCACCTAAAAATTTTAACATTCAATAAAACCAAAGAGAATAATAATTATTTCAGTAGTTCCATAAATTTACTAAATATAAAGATAAATATAGAATAAAGATATAGAAAAATAATTTATCAATTAATATTAATGTATGTTATGAATTTACATATTATATTATTCTAAAATTAACCTACAATTTGACCAGTTGATTTCAAAGAGCATATTGTAAGGCATGCAACGTCAATCATGTTAAAAATATTTAAAAGGTAACTGGAACATAAGAAGGATGTTTGAAACATCTTTTTCATTTAATGTGTGTATATGTTCTGTAAAATTCAAGCATTAGTGTGAGTAATGTATATTTTAATTAATTTAATATGCTTGTAATACATTTTATATAAAAAAAATAGCTTTGTGTACTTCTCTGCCATATAAACTTTAACTATTGTAAATTTCAAGTTCATCCGTTCGCGTAATTCGCTTAAAAAGGGATACAAAGTTTTGGATTAATATATAAGATATGTAAGTATAAATAACGTATTAATATATAAGATATGTTATAATATCATTGTTGAATGTAGAATAAAAAAGGGTAATTGGAACGTAAGAGTAAAAACAATACATACAGTCAAGCATAGCAACCTCCTTCGCAACCTTTTTTGAAGTCCGTTATTGACGGATGTCAAAATGTCTTTTTATTTACATGTGCGTATATGTTGTGTAAAATTTAAGCAGTAGTGTGAGTAATGCATATTTTAATTAATTTAATGTACTTCTAATGCATTTTACATAAAATAAATAGCTTTCTGCACTTCTCCTTCATATAAACTTTAACTATGCCAAATTTCACGTTCATCCGTTCACACAATTCACTTAAAAAGGGGTACAAAATTTTGGCTTCACGTATTAATATATATGATAATATATATGATATCGGCCCCATTGTAGTCTTAATTTACGGCCAGAATAACTGCAGTTGAATATAATAAATCGTAAAAGCTATGTCCGTTTATTTCAACGAGCCTCATTTGAAATCCACTGAACCAATTTTAATATAGTTTTTCTATTAATGTAGGGCAGAAATGTAGTAAGTATATAGGCTGTATATATCATTATACTTTTTCGTGGGGGGGCTAAACAGTAACATATCGTAAAATGACAGTTCATTTAATCAGCTAAGAAATGAGTTCTATTTTATTGTATTTTTTTTTTTCTTTTATAAATTTTGATAATATAATCGCATATGATAATAACCCGCCGACATATTAACATAATGCGAACGGAGTCCGGTAACCTTGACCTTTCGCGAAGCAATCGCGAACGTCTGGTCGATATTTACGTAACATTACAAAGATATATAATGTATCGCAAAACGGAACGTGTTCGTCGTAGGTGGGGTTTTGATTTGTTTTCCTTTATCACATAATTCCGTACAGAAAACAGGCACAGAAAAGGGACAGGGTTATTTTTTTTTATCTAGAAATAAAGTATCTTTCCCGTGGCATAGGTTATCTCTACAGTCGTGGAAACATCTACTTCCATTACATAGTATAAAACAAAGTCCCCTACCGCGTCTGTCTGTCTATCTGTCCGCGATAAACTCAAAAACTACTGAACGGATTTTCAAGCGGTTTTCAGCAGTGGATAAAATGATTCATGAGGAACGTTTTGGTATATAATTTGTCAAGGATTTTTTTATAATCAGGGCGGGACAACGTCTGCCGGGCCCGCTAGTTATATATATAAATTTCTTCTGTACGTGTGTATGAACTCCTCCTAAACGGCTGGACTGATTTCGATGAAACTTTGTCTGCGTGTTCCAGTGGATCCGAGAATGGTTTAGATTCACAATTGGACCCAGTAGGTGGCGCTGCGATTGACTTTTAGGATTTTTATTTTTTATTATCAAGACAGGACAAAGTCCGCCAGGTCCGCTAGTATTTTATAAATTACTCGACTACGCCAAAAAGAGCGTTATTCGAATGTATATACTGTTTATTGTATTTCTAGTTTTTTTGTTACGCCCTGTAACATAAGCACATAACTTTCATCAACATTTGAAGTCTCATTAGATCCGACTTAATTATCTAAATGAGAACGGATATATACTTACACAAGCTTCTGCCCGCGACTTCGTTCGCGTGGAATAGTTACTTTGGGCTAACGTTGACACGCAGCGACTGCTCTCAAATGGAAAAAAAGAACGATTTTAAAACTTTCCTCATTGGTGCTCCGCTCCTATTGGTCTTGGCGTTACGATTAATAGCCTATAGCCTTCCTCGATAAATGAGCTATATAACACTGAAAGAATTTTTCAAATCAGACCAGTAGTTCCTGAGATTATCGCGTTCAACCAAACAAACAAACTCTTCAGCTTTATATATTAGTATAGGTAGATTATTACTACCATTGTCGAGTAGGTAACAAGCGTTTTGCGATCATTTCGATGAACTAACAAGATGGTGGCCGTCTTGTCAGAACTTTCCAAGGAGTTCTTGTGGCAGAGTTCATGCCCCGTGGTATTATTTCCCATCCGCTTCACTTATGCACAATAACCGAACTATATTACGTAAAATGCCATCAATATTACAAAATATAGAGTCAAATAACATAAGATTATGAATAAAATATAAAAGCCTCTGCGTGGCAGACTTAAGATCTCGACAGAAACCCAGTCACGGTTTTTATGTTCGATAATAGAGAAGGCTTTGTTTTTTTTTAGCGATGCGTTGGCCTTATGATGGCCATAAGACGGTGTGGTTCGTTCGCAAGTCATGTGACTAGTTAATTTGCTATTCCGTTTTGTTTTATTATACAAGTTTAGACAGGCCTTGTGTCGTAATGATTTTATTAAGCCAATAGGTTACTATATCCCCATGCTTTGCTGATTTTTGTGTGAATAATATAGTTATCTTTTTTATATCTGTGGATTTTAAATCCTAACTTATATTATAAATGCGAAAATGAGTTTCTCTGTTTGTTTGTTACGCTTTCACGTCTTAACTAGTCATCCGATTGTGTCAGACGAACAACGTATATTCGGTCAGCAAGGGGAACCAATTAACATTCTGTAGGCACTGTGATTTTTTATACGAGCAGAGCTTCGCCTTACAATAACTTCCATATAGAAGTGCTCCCAAATCAACGACACCTTGCCTTTTATAGGCAGAACTCTCTAATAGTGTGGCGCTAGTGTTAATCCGGTTGCGTCTCGGATGTGTTATAGCGGTACCGGAAGATGATGATAAATCCGTTTAAATCATTTGAATATCATTTCAGTTGATAAGAATATTATGAAGGCCATATTAAACTATTAAAATGAAACACAAAAATAGAAATCATGACACTCTGGGATATAACAAAACAGTTGAGATAATAAACGACACAGACGAAGTCGCGTGTATCAGCTACTAGTATATATTATAGTACATCTCAAATGAAAATCAAAAACACTTTATTCAATTTAGGCCCTAAGAAGGCACTTATGAACGTCAAAACTACCACCGGTTCGGACAAACAACCCAGTCATCGAGTAGAACCGGCAAGATACTCGATCTGGTTTATCTTTTTAACAAATATATATGATATTTAGAATAATAATATATTCTATATAATAGTAAATGTCACAAACGTTTTTAATGAATGCACAGAGATGAGTCAATTCGAGACATCACCATCGTTCACATATTGATCCACTCTATAATAGCCTTTTAACACCAAAACCCGCTTGACATGGCGCTTAAATTCGCAATCCGGCAAATCGGTAATATCCTTTGGGAGTTTGTTGTAAAATCTAACACTATTTCCCAAAAAACTGTTACTGGTTTTACTAAGTCTAAAACGTGGGAATCTGGTAACTGTAGTTCCAAGGCATGCGTCTGTGGATAACATATATTGTCCTTGATAAATCTCGTATAGGGTTGTAGCACTATTGGGGTTTCCTGATAAAATCATGGTCCCAGAGGATAAGTTAAATGATCTGTTTGCATGTGTCCTCTATTGCAGTCGAGATTATAATAAACTCTTTAGATGAATGGACGGTTTGTCTCGGAGCTATGAACAAATATTTTTTAAATGTCTGCATCGTTTCGTAACATGTGAACGAACCCCGGTCGTACGACGCAATCCGGTAAATGCCAGCCGTACGGAATTATAATTGTTGGTTAAGAAAACGAATTTCTACATGTTTTTTTTTATGTTATACTAGCGATCGCCCGCGACTTCGACCGCGTGTTTTATTAATAAAAAATGTTCAGTGTAAAGATGCGCATAGGGCACGCGCGGTTCTAGACGAAGCTTTTTGGTTTATTATTATCTATATCATTACATAGTATAAAACGAAGTCTCTTACCGCGTCTGTCTGTCTGTCTGTTCCCGATAAACTCAAAAACTAGGTACTCAACGGATTTTCATGCAGTTTTTACCAGTGGATAAAGTGATTCATGAGGAAAGTTTTAGTATATAATTTGTCAAGGATTTTTTTTATAATCAGGGCGGGACAACGTCTGCCGGGCCTGCTAGTCTATACATATAATAAGAATGTAAATTTAACGTGTCTGTACTTTTTTTTACGACGCGGTAACTTTCTAAGAAAGTTAGATTAGATTTTGTATTTGGAT
Source organism: Antheraea yamamai (assembly GCA_036509395.1). NCBI lineage: Eukaryota > Metazoa > Arthropoda > Insecta > Lepidoptera > Saturniidae > Antheraea > Antheraea yamamai. Next base: position 4,259,277 of record AP028452.1, on the reverse strand, counting down.
AACTTTGATTTATCAAAAAAAATTGTATAGGTTACACAGATTGTTTGTTTTATTTCAGCCTCTTTAATTTTTTCAGTTTTTATGGCATATTTTGATATTTTCGAAATTCCTTTAAGGGCGTCGCGTCCACCCCGAGGGTCGCGACCCACACCTTGAAAAACACTGCTTTAGACGACTGCAATGCTACTCGGTTATCACATTTACTCCTTGTTTATGGCATAATAAATACCTAACACTGCGATAATAACGCCCAACAGATGAGCCTGGAGAAACCACTTGGTGGTTCTGCAAAGAGAATAAACATCTATTATAGTAAAAATCAATAAGCGCATAACTTCAGAACGGCTATGAATATAATTATTTTTTGTTTTGTTTTTGGTGTTGTATTTGTAATTATCAGAACAAGGTTTCGAGCACACGCTGGACCACTAGTAATCGTATTAGTTACGCAACGAGACGACCTTGATATGTGGATCTATTACGTCGCGCGTTCATTTCGAATCGTCTGTAACAGTGTTCGGGAAACTCGTCAACCAAAAGTGCCAAATAAAAACACTCAACTTCTTAAAGTTTTGCTTCAGTAGATACATTTTTATGAAAGCCTTCACAAACCTCGACATATTATATACCTAAACCTTCCTCATGAATCACCTTATTCGCTGGTGAAAACCGCATAAAAATCCGTCGAGTAGTTTTTGAGTTTATCGCGAACAGACATACAGACGTGGAAAAGGACTTTGTTTATAATATGCATCTTTACTGTACGCTTACATTTGCAAAGCAAGTCGATAGATAATGTTCCGTGCTTGCACTAAATCAGGTGAAATTGTAGTCAAACCTATAAAGTAGCATTCCAAACAATAATTATTTACATTTTTATACAGTTGATTAATTAAAAAAAAATATAATGTTAGGCGGCACAATCTGAATACAAAATATCACGATTAGATGTACACAGGCTCTTATACTACGCGTCGCTAGTCTGACGCAAGCCGCGCAAGCGCAATACGGTCGGTCACGCTTTACTACAATGTCATGACGCGAAATTATAAATTTATCTCCTGCCAAAAATACCAGTCAACAGAAATATTTTGAAGAAAAATTTTATACTCCTTATTATGGGTCGATTTCGACCACCAAGCGACCGCTAGTTGTAATATATGGGAGTAACATTTTTGGTTTGTTTTTTTTTTTACGCAAGTACCTACCGTTTTCATTTGTAAAATTAATTGTGTGTGTGGCAATAATGTTGTTTGTCGTTTTATGCGTTTCACCTTGGCTTGTCGTTGAACTGTACCCGTTCGATATGAACACTTACGTGACATACTATAGAAATAGACCATTCACTGTACTATAGTTTCGATTGATTATATCATTTTAGTTTATGGCTACGTCGGTCGACTTTGAAGTGAATTGAACGGTGTTTGAAGTGAAACGTTTTAGGAGTTTGAAATTCTGATCGGCAATCTTTTTGTGTAACTAAAAGTAGTGGGGCTTAACACTGTGTCGGGTATAGTGTTACACCGATTCTCGTCCGATCACCGAAGTTAAGCAACGTCGGACGCAATCAGTAGTCGGATGAGTGAACGCCTGGGAAGACCGCGTCACGTTGGCTTACTGTGTCGGATAGAGTGTTGGTAACACCGGTTCTCGTCCGATCACCGAAGTTAAGTAACGTTGGGCGCGGTCAGTATTCGGATGGGTCACCCACCGCCTGGGAACACCGCGTCACACTGTATTTTTACAATGAAAATGTTTCCCTGTAATACAAAAGTGGGAGGGCTGTGAAATTCTAATCGGCAATCTTTTTGTGTGACGTAAATTGTTGCATGTAAACACTGTGTCGGATAGCATGCTGGAAACACCGGCTCTCATCCGATCATCGATGTTGAGCACCGTCGGACGCGGTCAGTACTCGGATGGGTGACTGGCTGGGAACACCGCGTCACGTTGGGCTTTTGTTGTATTTTTATTATTCAAACTTTTTCCCTGTAATACAAAAGTCTCAGTTCTATCTCGTGTGTTTACGACACAGTCTGTTTTTTTTTCTTTTTTGCTTGTCTCGGCACAAACTGATTTCTAAATGAGGATACGTTGATATGATTGGTCAGTTATTGAAGTTACAATCGGGACTGGCTGCCGAACAATGCAACAATGACCACGGGATAACGCTGCCAGGAAATGTCTTCGTTATTCGAATCATAACTTTTATGTATGTCTGTCTCTATTCTTCATACTTCATGCTAAGGAGCTTCTAGTCTTTCTACAGACAGACATTTCTAAAAATGGTTGAAATGTATTTTATTACTTATTCCTAGACACATGCAACAATTTTTTTTTAATAAAAATCTAATAGTTAACAGACTCGTTAGATTTACATTCTAATTATATGTATAGGCTAGCACGACCGGCGGACGGGGTCCCGCCCTGATAATAAAAAAAACATTGACAAACTATATACCTAAACCTTCCTCATGAATCACTTTATTTACTGGTGAAAACGGCATGAAAATTTGTTGAGTAGTTTTTTTGTTTTAACATGTAGTGATATATTGAACATTATAAGTACCATTAGCACGTGTCTATTTCTTATTAAGAGGCCACTTTATTTCTTAAATCTAGGATCAAGATTTCCCCAGAAAATCCCTTTCTTTTAAATTTTATTTGTCTCTCGAAATATCCCGTGTTTTAGGCCTCATGTATTCTCCACATAGATACATAGGGTTACGCAATACGGGTACATTATATAACCTTTAAGATTCATTTATATCAAAATGTATGTCTCTAACGTTTTGATTGCTTTTAAAGTAACACATGTTAAAAACAATGGAAGAAATTAATTTACGAATTGACAAGAAAATATAGTAATTTATTTAAAAGATATATTATTATACTAGCGGCTCCGGCGGACGTTGTCCTTCTTTGATAATAAAAAAATATCCTAAAATGAGAGAATGCCTTAGGCATTAAGTCCGCCATTGCGTATTTAACGCATAAAGTGTAAATAAATAAATAAATAAATAAAAATTCAACCGCAGCGCCATCTACCATGTCTCACTGTGAATCTAAACCATTCTGGAATCCACCCGAACGCACACAAAAAAAATCATTAAAATCTGTCCAACTGTTTAGGAGGAGTTCAGTCACACGGGCAGCTGAATTATATATATGTATAGGAGTGCTCGCCCAGTGAACTCCGATCATAGAGAAAAAAAAAGTTTTCCAATTTTTTTGATAGCACCAAAGCTCCTCAATAGTAACAAAACAAAAAAAAGTTAAGAAAGTCGGCTGAGAAACAGAGGTGGTAGGTGTTCTGAACCGTTTCCCCACTGCCTATTTATACAGCGCGACTGGTTAGTCGCCAGCAATATTTTGACAGGATAATCATTAGTTGATTCTGATATAAAGTGATCACCACCGTCCATAGACACTTGCAACACCAGAAGCGTTGCAAGCGCGTTGCCGCCCTGTGTTTGGGGGAGGGAGAGGGGGGGTGAGAAGTGGTTTATCCGGAGCTCTCACTGACCGAACGAAACGCAACAATGCAAGCACTGTTACTTCACGTCGGTTCTCTGCGAGAGGGTGGTAGTACCCCGGGCGAGCCGACCCCTTCACGGTGAAACCAGTAATAGCTTCAGCGTGGCTCTACCACCGCTAAATAAGTTTTCACTTCAAAATGTAAGACAGTAATTGTTCCCACGACTGCAGACTTAACCTATGCCTCGGGAAGAGTTCTATATTTATGGATGAATAGTAAGTACACCATGCCCGTTTCTGTAAACCTAACAACAACCCTTTTGTTAGTGGTAGAGCCACGCTGAAGCTATCACTGATTTCAGCATGAATGTGTCGACTCGCCCGGGGTAGTACCACCCTCTCACAGAAAACCGACGTGAAGTAACAACAGTGCTTGCATTGTTGCGTTTTGTTCGGTCAGTGAGAGCTCCGGAGACCCACCTCCTCTGCCCTTCCTCTTTCCCTTTAACAGGCTGGCAACACACCTGTGACTCCCCTGATGTTGCAAGTGTCTATGGACGGTGGTGATCACTTACATCAGGTGGCCCACCTGTTCGTTTGCCTCCTATGATATAAAAAAAAACATGTTTGGATAATGTCATGACGATCGGTGAAGTATTTAAGGCGTGAAAGTGTTACAAATAAACAAACATATTCACATTTATAATATTACTTAGAATTGTATTATATTATTATTTACTAGCTGTGCCGACGACTCCAACCTCGTGGAATCTAATTACAAAAAAAAAACCAGTGACTAATAAAATCATCGGAATGTATTAAGTCCATTAGCTTATCTATTTTTCTCTCGTACTTAAGTCGACTTGTCATTACAATTACAATAACTTTTGAGAGAGTGAACTGATTTCAATGAAATGAAGACTAAATGTTACTCGAGGATAGGCTTTATGATTTCCTTGGTGAGGTTTTATCATGAACGCAGTACTATAGCAGTGATGCGTGTTCAAACAGACAGACAGACATTTGTAAAAATGATTGAAATGTATTTTATTACTTATTCCAAGACACCTCCAACAATTTTTTTTCACAAAAACCTAAGAGTACAGACAGGTTAGATTTAGTAGTTTCTTGTTATATGTATAGACTAGCGGGCCCGGCAGACGTTGTCCCTCCCTGAATATAAAAAACTCCTTGACAAATTATATACTAAAACCTTGCTCATGAATCATTTTATCCACTGGTGAAAACCGCATGAAAATCCGTTCAGTAGTTTTTGAGTTTATCGCGAACAGACAGACAGACAGACGCGGTAGGGGACTCTGTTTTATACTATGTAATGATTTCAAATGCATGTTCATTTGAATACAGGGATGTTAGTAAATATATCATAATGTTATAATTAACCGCGTCAGTTTTATTGCGTTTTAGTCTGCAGTTTGCGATATTATGTAGGTTATATATATTTTCCTTGACTGCAGTACAGTTTTAAACAAATGAACTCGATTAGGAATAATAAAGATAAATGTGAATTGTGAATGCTTGACCTTTTTTGAACGTTCGCTTCAATATATAATACTTAATAAGTAATACAAAGTCAGGTCATTGAAAGGAGGTAACTATATTCCTGATCCGACGGTAGGAAAGAGAAATGAAACGTTGAGCGTGTCCAGTGTGTACACACGGAGGAAGTGAAAATTTTTTGGCGTAACAAATTAAAAATCTTTTCAAAAACTTTATCTTTCGCCTTATTCTACGTTTGTAGAAAAAACGACACTAACAATAGAAAAAAGGTATTTAAGGTATTTAATACAAAGTTTTAATACAAAGAAATACAAACAACAAATACAAAGAAACAAAATGTTGAATATAGCTAACTTAACGTGTCGGTTTTTCGTGACGGTGTGCGCGCGCATCGTAAAAATTTACTCTCATCATTTTTCCCTAACGCGCCAAAAGAAGTATAACTTCAAAATAAAACGTTGAGCGTGTCCAGTGTGTACACACGGAGGAAGTGAAAATTCTTTAGCTTGTATGTATTGAATTATATACGAGCCGTTATATTTCAAAATGAGGTGAATCCAATTTTGTACATGCGTACAATAATATGGGGATCATAAATAAAGACGAATAACCTTATTGGATGGCAAAGTTTGAACTTCGTTCTCGGTGTATAAAAACTGGAAATCTTAAAAAAATTAAACATGTTATAGGAACGATTAAAATTGGATTTAGCTCATTCTGAAATGTTACGACACATTTTTTTTAATAATACGAGTGGCAAACGTACAGGCGGGTCACCTGATGGTAAGTGATCACCGCCGTCCACAGACACTAGCAACACCAGGGGAGTCGCAAGTGCGTTGCCGGAAAATATGATATAAGAATGCCCATAAACTATATGCCATACAAAGTCCCATACTATAAATACTTAACTGTACATTTACTCATTTTGGTATACTACCAGACCCAAGACAGACACTTATGCATACTTACACATACACACAAATACATATCTATGTATGTAGTCCGGTGAAGCTGTAAAGGCCTTACAAGGCCAGTAGCATAGTCAGTTCGGAAAAAAAAACATCTATGTTATGTCTAACGCGTAATGCAAGGTTTTCCCTACCGACCCATAAAAAGTTTCACTTCAAAACAATTGCGGATACTTTTCAAGACATGCGTATTTGTAGTTGAAGTTAATTCTGTCCTGTCTGATCACAGGAGTTTATTTTCCGTTCGATTCGTAGTTTTTAATCATTAAAATAGAATAAGGTCGTGTGTTTGCTTTGCCATTTTAATTCCCTTTTGTGTTAAAATAGTGCACTGGTATTAATTACCTACCGTGATTTTAGAAGATGACCCGCTTATCGTCGCTTAGTACGTGGTAGTAGTTAAACAATTCATGAGAATATTCATCCAATACATTTGTAAGTGGTAGAGCCACGCTGAAGCTATTACTGATTTCAGCATGAATGGGTCGGCTCCCCCGGGGTAGTACCACCCGACACACAGAAACACCGACGTGAAGCAACAGTGCTTGCATTGTTGCGTTTCGTTCGGTCAGTGAGAGCGCCGGAGGCCCACCTCCCCCCCTTCATCAACCCCATCAACATCAGGTGATCCACCTGTTCGTTTGCCTCGTATGAAATAAAAAAAAAACATTTAAAAGTACAAACTACTTTTTTGAAGTTATACTTCTTTTGGCGCGTTAGGGAAAAATGATGAGAGTAAATTTTTACGATGCGCGCGCACACCGTCACGAAAAACCGACACCCTGAAGTTAGGTATAGTCAACATTTTGTTTCTTTGTATTTGTTGTTTGTATTTCTTTGTAATAAAACTTTCAATGTATTAAATACCTTTTTTCTATTGTTAGTGTCGTTTTTTCTACAGACGTATAATAAGGCGAAAGATAAAATTATTGAAAAGATTTTTATCTTGTTACGCCAAAGAAGTATAACTTCTAACACGTGTACATAAGTACACACACATTATTTTTCTATACGATGTTATTCTACGCGGTTGTCGATATTATCGTTTCTGTGTTTGTTTTAAACACATATGTTCTTAAATATTAGGAAATCGTGTCGAACGGGTCGCCGTAATAACTCTCACTTGGTGATAAAATATGCGCTTACATAAGTAATAATAAATAAGTGATAAGTTCTGGTTAATTAACATTTGGCCTTGGCGTTCGCTTCGGTCCGTACGGTGAGCGGTATACTATCGGTGCGAGAACGAACGGGACGGTCGGTTGGTGACGTGCACGCGTTAGTGAGAGACGTACGTACCGGCGCGTCGAGGCGGCACGCGGCAACGTGGACGGAACACGCGGTCGTAGTCTCTCTGTTTTGAGGTTATATTTTATGAAAGTTTTATTAAATTTTGTTTTAATACACACGAGTGTGATTATATATATTACCTATTATATATAGGACCTTCACAACTTCACCGGGCTAATAGGGCGAGCGCTTAACGGCTCGGCAACAAGTTCGATAGTGTTAAATTTGTACTAGCAGGGAACAGCTTAATCTAACAGGTCTCGACAGTTTAAGTAATACAATTTGTTATTTAACTTTTAGTTTGTTTTTTGACAAGGTAGTCGTGTTATTTTTTTAAATTATTATCTACTATAATTGAAAAGTAGCCGGTAACCGCGACTTTTTCTGCGTTGTTTATCGTCTTTGAAATACACTTTATGTATAGAGGGATAGACATAAACACCGCACAGCTTGCATCGCAGAACGCGTGATTCTTACAAAAACTTTATAGTTCTTAAACTTTAATAATTTTGTGTTAAATGGAGCTATCGTGATTGTTTTTTTTTTTCTAAATGAGGGAGAAGTATCTGTGAGTCAAAACAAAAGACGTCGAAATCTATGCAGTAGTTTTTGATTGATGCCCACAAAACGACAACCCTCTTATTATTTTATACGTATACATACTAGCTTCATCGGAAGCTCTCAAAAGGAAAAGAAACCGCGAATTTGAAACATTCTTCATTGGTGCTCCGCTATGAAATATAAATGAGCTATATAACACTGAAAGAGTTTTTCAAATCGGACCAGTAGTTCCTGAGATTAACGCGTTCAAGCAAACAAACTATTCTGCTTTATAATATTATAGTATAGAAGTATAGATAAGATGAAGATGATGGCTCCCACGCAAGAACTGCCCAAAAAGTTTCTATGGCAACTTAAAATACATGTTTCTAGATATTATTTATAATCAACTAAATCATAATGTCGCTTTATTATTGAGTGAATTTAGTATATCTATCTCGTTTACTCTTTAATAAAAATATCTTAAGAATGAGAAACATCGTCTGTCTGTCACAAAAAACCCACAATCGCGAAGCCCGTCGAGATTGCAAGTTTTTGTACCAATCTCCGAATGTTACTAAGTTAAATACATAAAGTTTCGTCTGGGCTACAGATGATAAAATAAATTAATCCAAGCCAGTGGTCTGCAAACTCATCATCCAAGGAAAGAGGAAAGAGTCATTTTTTGAATTTAAACTTTGCTTTAGTAAACACATTTTTATGGAAAAAAACCCAAGATGCACACTTAACGTCTCGCAGCCCGCACACAAAAATGAGTGCATAATTTTGGATTATGCACTCTATTCAAATAGTCTCGCGTCCTTGTAAAAACAACTTTAAATCATTCAGATAAGGCTGAATTTGTAAAATCATAAGCTTATCGCATAACTATAACCACGTATGTATATTGGGGAGTTTTTGCGGGACGGTTTTGAGCGCTACTTTTATTAGAGACTGTGTGTCTTGGGTTTTTATATGTCAATGGATTCAAAGTACACTTTCGAGCTTGCCTTTGCTAAATATGTCTCTTTTGCGAGCGACTCGCCGTGCTATTGTTGTTTTCTAAATAAGTGTGACTATTTTCTGCAGGCTTGCGTTTCAAAAACAAATTGTCTCTTACAAGGCAAGTTAATAAATGTTATTCTGTGTTTGCACAACAAAAAAAATTTGCAAGAGCCACAATAAAAGAGAGAAACAACTGTATTGGGCTCGCGAGGCGTGGTATCCACTATTGATCTAGCTAAAGTGCTTCGTAGCCCCATTGGTTTAACATTTTGGAAATCTACTGGAATATAAAGAGATGATACGTACGATTTAGAGAACCAAGTACGGGATCCGAGTGCAGGGCTACGAAAGAGACGGATCTTAGAAGGTGACATGTAGTAGAGATGCGAATGTTAAGATGGGTGTGCGGTGTAATTAGAATGGATAAGATTGAGTATTAGTATATCAGAGGAAGTTTGAAAATAGCACAAGTGACAGAAAAGTTGAGGAGTAATAGGTTAGCGTGGTACGGGCATGTCATGAGGAGATGAAATGCATGTAACTAGAAAAGTTTTAAGCATGAAGATGGACGGATTTAAATGTGGAAGAGGACCGACGAATGGATGGATTGTGTGAAGCATGATATGTGTATGAAAACTGTGAATACAGAGATGACATCTGACAGGGGAGAGTGGAAGAGGAACACATATTGTGCCGACCTTACATAGCTGGGAGAAGAGTGAAATGTCGTGTACTCATTTAGAGAATATAATGTTTACCGTTCTGATACAGAGAGTTTATAAGAAAAATCACGTAATCGTAAATCTTTGGACGATGTCACTGCACTACGTCTGTGGCGGTATTTCCTCAATTAACGAAATGCCAAATTCCAGCATGTAGACACGTGTAAATCATTGAGATTCCGAAATTATTGCTGATCTGGCAAGTCACCAGGTAGTCCGGTGAAGCTGTTAAGACCTTGCTTGGTCAATAGCGTAGTCAGTTCGAAGGAAAAAAAGAAATTGCTGATCTGGCGTCAAGTATTGGCATAATCCATGGTCGAGTTTTTTTTTCTTATATTTTTTTGTATTTACACTACTTACCGTAACTATTTTCTCCACTATACCGCTGGTTAACTGTAAGAAAGTTTCCTGTGCGATTAAAGTTTTTTTAACAATATAATTTGTGTACACAGGAAGAAAGTTGAAGCTAAAATATACTTTGGTTGACGAGTTTTTCTTTGTAAACAATGTTATCTGTTCACTTCTTCTCTCCAACACATGCGCACAACATCGTTTGCGTCACTGACCACATTGCTGTTTCTTAAACTGTTATGGGTCTAAAACTGGTACTGGTTTCACTGAGTCTGAAACATGGGTTGACCATTTTAACATAATTTCTATTATTTAAATGACGCAGGTCATTGTTCGAAGTCAAATATCAAGGAAATTGTGATATATCGAAAATAATGACTTACTCTAAATGTCGCAGGAAAAGAGACATTGGATACTCATAAGTTTTGGCGTCTGATCGAAGTCTCATTTGCTGTTATCGATGTTTCGTAAAAACACTTCAACCCTATAGAGGGAGTTACTGTCAGGTGCTGCTGCCAAAACACATCTATAGGTACTTGGCGGCAGATTTTAATTTGACGGGTTACAGCTAGCTAGGCAAGTGTTTTTTAAGTAACTAATAAACATGTTAGAGTTATTTGGGAAACAAAATTCTGTTATGCTATACTTAGTGAGTCATTATCGAGCGACTCAACATTACCTATGATTTTGCATAGCAATCAAACGCCGTCTTTTTGATACCGGGCTTTTGATTTGACACGTCGGGTTGATGACCGAGATAGTCGCCTAAGTTCGGTTTCGTATAGCGTTGTCTTTGTTTATCGCGGTCATTACGCTGTGCGATAGAGAGAGTGCTTTATAAAATCGCAGCAAGCTGATCTTAGCCGGACGTCTTACTCTTTTCTCCACATCCAATTAAATACCTGGTACTGTAAAAGAAAATATGTTATATGTTTGCAATAATTCTTATACATGTAAACCCAGGCATGTAATAACCGATATGATCTCATACGACTGGAAATAACTGTCACCACAGCATTTCTATTTTTCATTGATATAGCAATAGGATAAAATGAGAACCTTACAGTACTGACGAACGCTCATAGAATTTTCGAGAAGCGTACTCGTTTGATACGAATCGAAGTAAAATAGACAAAAAAGTGTAAAGTGTATGTGATGTCGTTGTGAGAGGTAGTGAAGTGTGCCAAGTGTCAGACACTAGCATGACAGCCGGTGTCACGGCTCGGAGGAAGGCGAGAGCGAGGCGAAGCTGGGCAAAGGTCGAAAATGATACACAGGTAATGGATGACAATGTAAATGAACAAGGAATGTAATTAACGGGTAACAGTCTTTGGAGAAAAGGAGGAATTCGTTTTTCCTAACTGTCCAAGTAGGAAACAGAGTGATTATAGGTCGCATGTTTCGCCTAGCAGTTTATGGATTCCATAAAAATTTATTGGTCCTTAAATTTGGGTTTACAAGGATGTGTTTGAGTCATCAGATGTACCGTTGAAGGGACTTGAACGTTATGGATGACAGACCCGGTGTCATTTGAAATGTTGCAGTACATAATTGAATACGAATTGACGGCAATTTATAATATTAAAAATCTTATTAGATGAGAGTCCCAAAAATGAAGGCACTAAAGTGCACAAAATATAATGTTATGTAATTTGCTAAAAATTAACAACACTACCTAAGCTATAGTTTCTGAATACCGTAGATAGAGTGTAAAATTGTAATATTAACGATTGAATGTGTCTATTACTAAGCAATTAAGAGTTTTAAAAAATAATGAACGCTTTGTAAGGAATTTACCGTCTTTCCTATTAAATAATATTAAAAAAGCGATTAGTGCTTTCCTTGATCAGCTATCACCCAAAATAATTTTTCGATCATCTAAATCTGATTTGATTAAAAATCTTAATAAAGAGAACACTGCAACATTTTGTTCAGTTTTGAAGACTCAGTGTAAAATAGCACTTGATAAAGGATGTGTTAAAATGGTGATACCTCTAGTTCAACAATTGAGTGCGCGACCGTATGACGAGGCGAGGTTCTCTAGATGTTAACGGGAGGCGTAGTGATATAGTGGGGAAGGTAAGCGACGTGCTACCTCAACCCGCTTACGTCTCACAAATCGAGGACTGATTGACACGAATTTTTCTATCTATTATAGTGGAATTAATTGTAGTTTATATTGTTGTTTCTTGTCCACAGGCTTCAGATTTCACCGATATAGGCGACTGGCCAACACTTGGCGCCGCCGTGGCAGCGTCTCGGTGCCATTCCACACCTCCTCATGATGGAGACTCCTCGCACCATAATGGAAATGCGGTAAGGATAAGTTTCTTTATTTTAATCGTATACTAAGAGTTGGTAAAAGTATAATAAATGAATACAGTTTAAAAACACTTTAAAACTAAATTTTAAGTTATAGAAAGCGGTGTTAATGTTTTAGAAATACATTTCAAGAAGTAAAAAATAAATTATTCGAGTTCTGTATCGTTATGGAAATCAAAGTGATGATACACACTGTAGTAATAATACTTACAAATATTACATTGTGTAAAGTTTATTTGGTCGAGTTGTTGTAGCCAATCAGAGGCGAGTAAGGGAAATAATGAATGATCTGTGAATTATAACGAGAACTAAATTTGCATCAATGGTTCATTTTCTGCAGCATCTTCTACGTGATTGTATGCTTCGGCTTATAGTTTCAACTTCCTATTTTTTTTTGTTTTCATATTTAGAGCTACTAGTGTAGTTCTTAGTACATTAAGGTAAGTAAGGAATGGATACAGAAATATAGAGGTATGTATCAATTGAATAGGAGGAGTGATATGTTTATGTGGGATCCTACACATATTATCTATACGTTTCATTATAACCTACCGCTTATGTAGGCGTTTAGAGCAATGAGTCTGTATTCGCGTTATGTATGACTAAATAAATAATCCTTTTTGTGTAGAAAATATTTGTAATTTGAACAAGGGAATAAAATGAGATATATCTAAAGAAAGTTTTGCCTTTTGATCCAAGTTGGAACATTGAGTTGCCAATTCTGGCGCCGTAAAAAAAACAGCAAACACAACACAAATGAATGTGAGTTTGTTTGCTTGTTACGCGTTAAATACTCAATCTGATCGATCATGATATTTTGCACACACGTGTTTTTTATACGGAAGAAATGTACTTTTCCCGGAGATATGTCAAATCTACGAGCGAATGTGCTGGAAATAAGTTAGTTGCTATAGTTGTGTTTATATGATATATGAATTCATTTTATTTATTTAGTGCAATGTTTAGTTAAGTTCAGTGTTTCACCAATTTCATTGTTATTTTTCTTTCATTTTTTTTTTACATTTACACTATCTAAAATATTTTTGACACAATACCGTTGGTAAGGTCGAAGAAAACGCTCTGTGGCATTCAACTCACCAGTGTACAAAATAAACAGTGCAATAAGGTATTATTCATTCGTATGATAGAAGACGTTCCTTGTCACCGTGTCCATCTATTTAGGCGACTTGCATCCATTGCATCCATCTTGCGACTAAGTCGGGTCTTTTGGTGAAAGCTAACATCGTGATGAAGTCATGGCATGGTGGTAGGGCTTGTTCTAAGTTCGTCTGGCTAGCTACTTCATCTCAGCCTATACTCGTCCGCTGCTGGACAAAGGCCTCACCACACGTTCTCCACAGCGTACGGCTCTGTGCCGCCTGTAACCAGCGGCTCCCCGCAACCTTTATAATGTCATCGGTCCATCTGGCGGGGGGCCGTCCCACGCTGCGCTTTCCGGTACGTGGTCGCCACTCTAGGACTTTTTTGCCCCATCGCTCATCAGTCCTTCGAGCTATGTGCCCCATATAGCTACTTACCATTCTCAAATTCAAAATGTGTCGCCAAGCGGCTATTGGTGTGTTCCGGCAGCTGCATTTGAGAGCCAATCACCCTTTAAGTTTAGCGTGTTTAACATTCTATACCACAACGGCATTTAATATCACATGAGATTATAGCAAATGCTAAAGCCTATAAAGCAGTAGTGCTCAAACTTGAACTGGTGTCGATCCACCTCAATATTATTACGCTAGGATCAATCGGCTGTGATAGGCTGCAGGTGGTTTTTGAAGGTGGTAGAGCCACGCTGTAGCTATTACTAGTTTTAGCATGAATGGGTCGGCTCGTCCGGGGTAGTACCACCCTCTCACAGAACACCGACGTAACAGTGCTTGCATTGTTGCGTTTCGTTCGGTCAGTGAGAGCGCCGGAGGCCCACCTCCTTTCCCCCTTTCCTTCCCCTTTCTCCTTTCCCTACCCCTCCCCCATACACAGGCTGGCAACGCACTTGCGACTCCCTTGGTGTTGCTGGTGTCTATGGACGGTGGTGATCACTTAACATCAGGTGACCCACATGTTCGTTTGCAGGCTTTTGACATAAAAAAAAAAGTATGTGTGTGATACAGGATTGAAGTCTAGGTAGGTGTAGGTTGAAACTAATGGTCATTCTGGTCTAATTGTGGATCAAATAAATTTTAGTTGTTTATATTCATTACATTTTGTTATAGTTACCTACATACTAAAACAAAATCTGTGAATAGTAATTATATATCGGTAACTTATTTTCTCGAGATCGACTCAATAAGCACTCGCGACGGACCGCTTGAGCACTCCTGTTATGAAGTATTAAAAAAATAGTTAAGAATACCTCCGTTCATGTTTCCAGGAGCAGGAGCGTAGACCGCTCGAGGAGCAGCAGGTCCACGTGCAGCAGAACCAGCCCAGGATAGTTGAGAAGGTGGAACCGATGCAGAATCACCACGGCCATAACGACAGGCACCAGGACAAAAATAAGAACGCAGGTCGGTATTTGCACTCGTAATTGATGCATTCATGAAGAGACCACTCTCGGTCACTTCGCAAGAGATGAGGCCGTTATCAAACGCATTGGCCCATGCCAATGGTTGGGAAACCGCGGGTCTTTTTCGCCTTGACCGTAGTTAGCTCTTCCAAAAAATGTTTAGTGCAGACATGGAATATTATTTATTAACTTGCCTTGCAGAAGACAAGTTGTTTTTGAAATGCGAGTCTACAGAAAAGAGGCATATTTTAGCGTGGGTTACCCCTACCGTCCATAATATAATCCATAACGGCCGGTCGCTCGCAAAAAAGACTTATTTAGCAAGGGCAAATTCGGGGGTGTACTTTTAATCGTAATTATTTACATAAAAATGTCGCTAATAAAGTAAAGCTTAAATTTAAAGAAGGTCTTTTTCATAAAAGTAATTTTTGTAATGTTTATATTTGGCTCTTTACGATGACGAGCTTGTCGACTACTGGACTATGCGAATCGACAAGAAACCTGCCTATTGTACCGAACATGTGCCTTCTTCGCGAAAAAAGCTCTGTATAATATATAAGAATTACCTGCGACTCTGACCGCAACCGCTGTACCGTGCCTTAGGTATGCGCGGGGAGGTAGGGAGGGGGAAGGGAAGAGCAGGAACTCACATGAGATTCCTAGTGTCAGACAGCTCTTACGATATCAAAGCACAATATTTTGAAGCTTTATAATCAATTATATCCAATTCAGGGATTGGATTAGTCCAATGTGTACAAATAAAGCACCGAAATAAATGAAAACGAAACGTTTGCGCAGGTATATTAGGTATATATTGATTGTAGAAATATGTGGCTAAATATTTTCAGGTGCGGCCCGGGGAGGCGGCAACAAGTCCGGGAAACACAAATGGGTGCCACTCGACATAGACGTGAAGGCGGCTCGTCCGGGCAAGCACGGACCTCAGCACGCAGCGAGGCCTGATAACGGTATGATGTCTTTATAATCGTATTCATCGTTAGTTTACTAAACTAATGTACAAACGTTATGACCCTATCATGAGACCATCGTTTCTCAAAATGAAACCCTAAGGACGTTTAATAAAAAAATTACTTTAATCGTCTTACCGCGGTTTCCCGTTAAAAGGAAAGTTTTTAGGGGGCGACGAAGAATTAACTTTATTTGGTAAAGTAGTTTCTGCTCGCGACTTCGTCCGCGTGGAATGGTTACTTTCGGCTAACGGTAACACCCAGTTGAAGCCCTCAAAAGGAAAGAAAAAACGATTTTGAAACATTATTCATTGGTGCTCCGCTCGTATTGATCTTAGCGTTATGATATATAGCTTATAGCCTTCCTCGATAAATGAGCTATCTAACACTGAAAGAATTTTTCAAATCGGACCAGTAGTTCCTGAGATTAGCGCGTACAACCAAACAAACCTTCCAGCCTTATAATATTAGTGTAGATGAAGCCGACATCCTGTCGACACAAAATCCATTCAATCCCCTGATGTGTCCCTACACATCTTATGGTCATAGCATCTTTAGTTATACTTACAAATGATCTAGATATAGTAGTGTTAGTACCGCAGAGAGATCCCGTATTTTAGGCCTCACGTATTCTCCAAATAGATACATACATATAGTTACGCAATACGGGTACATTATATAACCTTTAAGATTCATTTATATCAAGATTTATGGTCGTGATGGCATTCTTGGTTATATTTTGAAGGTTAACATTTATATATTTTGTAGATTCATATGAAACGATTCGCGCGCCATCTATTGTAAAGAGTTTTTACTAAATTATTCGAGGGCTTGTAATTTTTCCTCAAACATGTTTACATACAACGTAATATTTGTTTGCCCCTTTTCAGACTACATGTATCGGCTTGAATAAAATGAAAATAGGTGTCTCGTAATATGTGTTTATTAATTTTTACAATGTAGTGTTGATTGTAACGAACTCAGCGCTTTGTGCTTATTGGTTCGTTGTTGTCCATGTCACGCTCCGGGTGTTGCTGTTTGGATCTTGGTCGTGAACACATTTTTATGATTTCTGATAACTTTTACAACAATCTTCCACGCATGGTGCAAGCTTCTTTTACCGGTTTGGTTAGAAGTGACGTGTTTTTTTATTCTTGCTACAAATTCGGTTTGATCTAGTCGGGTGGTTTTTTTTTTCGGTAGGTGGATTTTTTTTTATATATTAGTGGGCAATCGAACAGGCGGGTCACCTGATGTGATCACCGCCGTCCATAGACACTAGCAATACCAGGGGAGACGCAAGTGCATTGCCAGCCAGTGAATGGATTGAGGAGGGGCAGGGAGAGGAGAAAGGTTAAGGGAAAGAGGGAAAGGAGGTGGGCCTCCGGCGCTCTCACTGACCGAACGAAACGCAACGATGCAAGCACTGTTACTTCACGTTGGTGTTCTGTGTGTCGGGTGGTACTAACCCGGGCGAGCCGACACATTCATGCTGAAACTAATAATAGCTACAGCGTGGCTCTACCATCTTTAAAACTGTTGTATTGATTAACCCCTGGCCTGTCCAAAACCAATAACCGTATTATTACAAAAAAGTTAAATACGTATTGAACACTTGCTTTAAAAAAGTTTTATTACAAAAGAGTATCTTACCATTGTTTACAAATGAGCATTACTTAAATATTCTCTAACAATTGTCTAATTTGAAAGTTCTTCTTTTATTGTGGTTCTTATATTTGTATTTGTAAATTGTATTTCTATTTGCCGGCGAAAGACGTTTCGTAATAAAGTATGATTTTCCTGGGTATAATTAATTTGGAAGAATTAAATAAATTATACAATTGTAGAGACTCACAAGTAAATCATAACTACTACTATATGACACTATCGACATATGACAATGTATTTGACAATTTATGAATCAGACATGATATTTTTATTCCACCTCACGCACTTGGACGTTATATATCAATCTTATAAATTGCTTATTTCAATAATTGCATCATTTTCTTTTAACTAAAATGTCACAATAATGATAACCAATTTAAGTCAATTTTCTCAACGAAGATCTGAACAAAAATATTATTCATGAATTGAAATTGTTCGCAAAATATCTGTACGTAATGGAACGTTTTTTAATGATGAGATTGAATAGAACGAATGCAGTTCAGAGTTGCCTGCATAAGAAACTTAAACCGGATGTTTAGCTAGACACCGCTGAAACATGCTTTTGTAATAAAGTATTTAAGTGTGGGTTCAATGACGTTTTAAATTTTAGACAGTGCTTAGTAAAACATGTCTCAATTTTTGTTCTTGTAATAACACCGTAAACGTTTAATCTCTATACAAACGAATGAAGACTTCATGAGGCACAGGTAAACAGAGTCTTGGCAGCTCAGACTTAAAAAAACTACTTGATTTATGACAAAACTTTAAAAGTAACAATGAAAATTTTGGCGGGATTCTAGTCTGTCATGTAGTGGATTTTATATTTTATTCATAATCTTGTGTTACTTGACTCTATATTGTGTAAAATTGGTGATGTTTTATGTAATGTAGTTTGTTTATTGTGCGTAAGCGAAGTGAATGGAAAATAATACCAAGGACCATGAATTCTGAGATGCCACAAAAATTCCCTGGAAAGTTGTAACAAGGGAGCCACCATCTTGTTGGAACATTATTAATATTGACATTGAAATGATCGCACGACAGTAACTTGTAATACTATTAACTACTCGACAATGGCAGTAATAATCTAAAAGATTGGTTGCCAAAAAAAAAGTAAAAAAAAAAAAAAAAAATTATGTATTTTAAAATTATTTTTCATTTTTATGAACTTTTCTTTTACTAAACCCTGAAACTTATAATCCATATTGTGAAGTTAAAAAAAAAACATGATCCACCCTTTTGAGATTATAGTCTTAAAAATCAGCTGATAGGTAATGTCCAGTGTCTTATCTGCCTTATCATAGAGCAATTCTCTCCCAGATAGTCTTAAAAACGACAAGCGAACCAAGTGTTATATTTAGGAACTGTTTTTTTGTCCTCGACGAACCTTTTTCTCTTATTAGAGAAATGACTGTCATTGCTACATATTGCAGGAGAATAATAGGAAGGATATGAAAACTGTCTAACGGGTATAATGTGACCATTCTTGGTGAGGGTTCGCTGTACGGACACCCATATGGCCGGAAAGATGTCACCTTCGATATGGCTCTTTGAGCTCTTTCTAGGTGCAATAGCTCTTGCCCGAGATGTAATACAGGAAAGTAGAAGTGATTGACTTAAAGTGAAGTATGTATATTGTATGTCTATAGAGTTATATATATCAGGTGTCCGCTATTTACCAAGTTGGTTCAAAAAAGTTCAAATTCTTGGTTTATAGTGTAAAAACATTGTTCCGATGCCGTTTAAATAATAAGTTATAATAAATAGGCAATACGATACATTTCCTATTTATTTAACATGGGGCTTCTCATTTTTTAGAAATATAATTTTTATCTTGCTTGTGTATAACTTACCAAATATTTTTTTTTCCGTTTATTATGATTCATTTGGATGTGGTTTTGATATGGGGTTCTTAAATTTAGTTTGCATATTTTTATAAATTCAAAAGTTATTCTTGCAGTTTTTTCCTAAACTTCGTCGGATGTTTTTTTTAAATGTTTTTAGGTTATAAACAAGTCAAAATGTTCACAATGTTATTGTCTGCTGCTTGTGTAATAGATCTAAAAATCGGTATCAGGCCACGGATGCGATGTAATCATGACGAAATGAGATATAGGAAAGTTAATTTCTGGTTTGTAACAATACTCAAATATTCGACATTCCTACCTTTCTTTTAATTTGGACATTTATAGCCATTAACTTCAGGTAATATAAATTGAATCTAAATACACTAGTTATAGATAATTTTGCTTCCATAAATTCCATTGTAAATAAGGTGAAATAAAACATGTATATTATTAATGTGTCAGTTTGAATGTAGGGTTAAAATATTTTTTGTCACTTATAGGGAGGTAGTCCCATTATCGATTTATATTCATTAGACCTATATAGTTGTTAACGCGTGGCAAACTCGCGGCCGGAGGTTAGTCTTTTATACAAAAAAAAAACGCGTAATATCTTTAAAAAGATACGGTGGATTTAATTAAAAAATTATGTCGAAATAACTCGAGTGCGTAATTTATTCAAAATTGTTAACTCTAAAATCCAGGAACTCTGCTCGCGGCATTCAAATTAATCTCTGTTCTGGTAAATAATTGTATTCATGTGTAAATTAACTAACTAAATACGTGAATGTTGCGTGACTGTTGATTTTTTTTTTCGTCAGAATATAAATAATTTTTAAATTTACATTAATATATTTACGTAGGAATTTTAAATAAATGTTAATTAATTTTATTTCCGAATCGTTAATCGGCAAATATTATGGAGATGTTCGAATCGTAAAAAAAAAAAGTAAAGTGTATACATAATGTATGTGTGTTGTCGAATGTCAGCGATAGATGGCGCTGCAACGTTTTAAAACAAGCTAGCGTTGTGTTTTTCTCCAAATAGTAGTATCACACCGTTTCCGATGTTAAGACAAATCGGTTCAGTAGTTTTTGATATTTTTGTCAGCGCTAGCTGGGTCATTAATGATTCAGACTTTGCGTTCATATTGCGTACTGGCTTTTCCCGCGTCTTTGTTCGCTTGGAATCTCAAGTAAGAAAACGGTGACTAATAAAGTCATCTGAATGTATTAAGTCCGTTGACTTAACTACTTTTATTCTTACTTAAGTCGCGTCGTCATTAAAATAACAGTGGCTTTCGATAGAGTGAACCGATTTCAATGAACCAAAGACTAAATGATACTCGAGGATATGCTTTATGATTTTCTTGGTGAGGTTTTATCGTGAACGCAGTAGTTTAGCAGTGATGCGTGTTAATATAAACAATCAGACATTTCTGAAAAGTATTGAAATGTATTTTATTACTTATTCACCTGCAGCATTTTTTTTTCATACAAAATCTAAATAGTACAGACACGTTACATTTACATTCTTATTATATGTATAGATGTTTGTCAAGGGTTTCGATGTATCGATTGTAGAGTGGATGTTGATATTAATGGCAGAGACCTTGTACATATGCCGCTAGAAGCTGGAATTTAGAAACAATTGTATAATGAAATCGTTTACAAGACGTCACAATCGGAATCGAACTTTCATTTCATATACAAAATCTTCTGAAAGTAGCAACGTGGTCATTCCTATTACTTAATGTAATAGGCAAATATCTACTTGACTCATAATTCATTAAAATGTAATATATTGTAATCGGTAATTATGTAATAATAAATGTAAATGTTAAATTCCTATAATAATATTTTAAATTTGTTTTGTATTAACCTCTTGACTGTACTATACGCAAGACCGAACTTAAAGCTATATTCAGAGCGGCCAGAAGATATGACGCGGACTATACATGACATTCCAAGATTCCGCCGAAAACTCCATTGTAGAATTACTTTTAAAACGTTCCCTATGTGGTCGTTTATAGATACGGTATCGTTGAACGGCGAGGAACGGAGCCGCGCTAGCCGTGCGGTACGCGGCGGGGGCGGGGGAGGAGGTCGCGGCGGGCGGGGAGGAGGCAGACGAACCGCCCCCCGCCCAGCGTCCGCCATCCCCTCCCTCCCGACGCCGGCACACCATCACCACGTGTTCCACCACCCGCACGACTTCGCGCACCACGCCGCTGAACTGCAACAGGTAAACACTGTTACACTGTTATAAAACGCAAATTCCCCCAGTTAAAATAGATCCCAAACACTACGCATGCCTATACTCCAGTCCGATTTACTATATATAATACGATGGTTTCCAACCTTTTAGTCTCGTATGTGTCTCACTCAAGTATACATTTATGGTTAGCTTAGCTCACATGGTTAGTTTAGTTCGATTCACGTTGTATACAAGGCCATAACCAAAGCCGAAGTTCGGTAACTCTGGCATCTTTGAGCTTGTTGCTAATCGGTGCCCTAAAAGCCCGGTGAAGCTGTTAAGGCCCAAAATGCCAATAGAGGTTAGTCAGTTCAAAAAAAAAACAATCGGAGAGTCGCGAATACATGTATAGTTAGTTAGCTTAGTTTGTTTCGTTTTGTATCTAAGGCAACAGTCCAAGCCGAGGTTCGGTAATTCTTGCACCCTTGAGCTTCTTGCCAGGGCCCTCAAAGCCCGGTGAATCTTGGAAGGCCCACCAGGCCAACAGATTAGTTAGTTCGAAAAAGACAACCTAACAGACGCGAACTATTGCCAGAGGCATGTAGACTATTGCCAGAGGCATGTTGACTATTGCCAGAGGCATGTTGATTATTGCCAACTGCGACTTGGACTATAGTCCGTTTGCGCATAATATTACCAGAAAACGTTACGGTAAAATTAGAGTCTTCAGTATTTTTATGATTAAATTATTGTTTAAAACAAGTTTACATTATTGCATGTATTAAATAAAGGAAGGTAGAGATGCATAAAGGTTGGAAACTGCCGAATCAAATGGAGTGTGAATAAACTACGGATTAATTCGATTTTTCTATTGCCCTTTACGAGTTTGAAAGAAAAATTAAACGTTGCCGTCGGCCGTGTTTGTTCATTTCCCTTTGTTGAGTTAAAATCAAAACCACCGTATTTATTGTACTGTATTGCATGCGTTAATTAGTGAGTGTTCCCATTAGAAAAAATATTATAAACTTTGCTTATGTGAATTTGTTATATATTCGGGAATGGGTTTTATGTTGCTTATGGAATTATTTGAATTGTTATTTCGTTGTTGTGTGATGTGTTGTTTGGTGTCCTTTACCTATTGTGTGCCTATTTCTCTTCGTTTCTTTTTTAAATCTATTGTATGTAAAAGTATACAGATATAGAAATCATCTTGTGTTAATCGGCATCTGTTGTCTATCGAACTTGAGATTGGAGTATTGAGGCCAGTTATAGGTTAGGCCTATTCTTGAAGACCGAGTTTCTTCTCGAAATTTCTCAATCACATTTCCACAATATTCTAAAGGAATAACCCTAAAATCACGTCCAGTGGAAATAGATAAATGTATCGAATATTTATTAAAGATAAATATGCACACGATATTTTCCCTGTCTCCTTGTTGTACATTCTTCATTTGGTGATTCTTGTATCATTTTTAGTGGAGCTGCTTTTTTATGTTGCTTTTGATATATATATATTTTTAATATAAAGAGAAAAAAAGAAATCGCGCAGATTTAAGGTATAAAAACTTTAAATAATGCAAAAAGTAAAGAAATACTTTTTTTTATATGCCATAGCAGGCAAACGAACAGGTGGGTCACCTGATGTTAAGTGATCACCACCGTCCATAGACACTAACAACACCAGGGGAGTCGAAAGTGTGTTTAGGGAAAAGGTTAAGGGAAAGAGGGAAAGGAGGTGGGCCTCCGGCGCTCTCACTGACCGAACGAAACGCAACAATGCAAGCACTGTTACTTCACGTCGGTTTTCTATGAGAGGGTGGTAGTAGACGAGCTGACCCACCCATTCGTGCTGAAACCAATAATAGTTACAGCGTGGCTCTACCACCTACAGTCCTTATTGACCAGTGACAATATTGTTTTTTATGTTTGACAATATGCCGATAAATGGCAAAGAAGTATTTCATGAAAACACTTTTCCTGAAAATATGAAAAGAACGGCCTTATTTATTTAGTTTTTGCAATTAAATTGTAACTGGGATCTTAAAATTAGACAAAGCTATATTTTTTTTTTGTTGAGATATACGGTGAACTTACAGCTAACAAAATTGAACGATATAATATAAGTAATACTTAACATAAATATGTCCATTTACAAGTTCACACAGATATGTAAAAGATAGGTATATATTTATATATTTCAATGTATGATTAATAAAGTGTATACTATATTTTTTTATATAATAATGTGTGCTGATAATATATCGATTGTCCTTATGTGATTTATTCGCTGCAAAGCGTTTGTAAGATGAACGTTTCTTAGTCAGTAACTATATATAACATTTCTTCAATTCAGATATATTTTAAAAGTATACGAGCGCTCTGCCTCATTATTTGAATGACGGGGATTCCCCAAGCAGAGACATGACAGGAATCACGCAGGTGTTCAAAAATAAAATTATTAATCAATAGTAGGACGCACCTTGGACGTATAGGGACAATAGGAAAACAATGTTTTTTTTTTTTTTAATATCCAAGGCCGGGATTCCCCAAGCAGAGACGTGACAGCCGCACCGCGTATGCGTTCGAAAATATAATAAGCGATCAATAGTAGAACGCACCTTGGACGTGTAAAGACTTTACAAAAACTTTTTTTTTATCGCGGCTTATTCCCGTTTTCGTGATTCGGGACTGGATACATGGGGACAATCGATGTATTAATATTATTTTTAAGTATAAAATGTACTCGTAATAATTACCATGGGTGATACGGTCACGTGATCTTTTGTATGAAAGTGAAATTTGAAATAAAAATATATAAAAAGGAGCTGCTTGCTACATTCCGTTTTCAACATTTCTTATGTATTTAAAACTGTAATCTTGAATTGATACTTTGGAATCTGAGAGGTCATTTCTTAACGAATGATATACAGCAACGAATTCGCTGTTAAAACATCCCCAGGGGAGTAGAATTTGGGTTTCTTCAAAGAGAGACCAGATTTTTAAAGATATATAAGACTAATGTGGTCGTTTACCATCCATCCATCAATTTTGAAAATGATTATATATTTTAACTATATGCGATAATAATTTGAGGATCAAATATATATATATTTTTTTATTATCGTTTTTTGTAATATCGTTAAAAGAATCTGTGTCACTCGGGGAGGTCTGTTCCGTATTATTGATTTTATTATATGTAAATCATAATTGAATTCTATAATAAATAAAACCGATTTCAAAAAACGTCTTTGACCTTAGATTGGTACTTATCTAGACTTGAACTGTCACAAACGTACTATAAAACTGTAGATTTCCTATTTGATTTTGAAGAGTTCCATAGTGTATCTTTAGTTAAAGGTAAAAGTTCCAAAAAAATATATATTAATGGAATTAAAATGGGACCCTCCTTGATAGTATTCCCATTCCAAATCGGTGTAATAACGAAGAAGTTCTAAGGCAAAAAATATTAAAAAGAAAAAAAAAACAATTGAAAACCTCATTTTTGAACTCGGTCAAAAAAATTATATTATAACTAAAAAACTGTAGCATACGTCGTAAGAGCTTCGACAGTGCCTTGTTAAAAACTTGGCTGGCTAGCTCGGTTTTTTGTACGGCTGCCCCGTCCATCAGCCCGTATCTAAGCGAAATATAACTATTTATTTTTCACTGTCGATAGTGAGAATATACCATCTTACATCGACATTTTAAGTAAGACAGTGCGGCGTTACCAATTACAATATTACTTTACGTATGTGTGCGTTACCGTGCTGTTTGTTTTGTCAAAATATTATGTAGGTAACGTATCTACAGCCTTTTAGTTATAATATCATTGGGTCAAACGTATTACAATATTTCACTTTCACGCAATTAAATAACCGTTCATGGCATGTCATTCTAACATGGGTCTCATCTGGTCTTTTTCCCCCCTCGTTCGCCCGGTTCCCCCACATCTCCCCGGTTTCCCGGCGTTCCCCCTCCCGTTCTCCAACATTCCCCTCCCCGGTGTACCGGGAGTACAGCTGCGAGTGGCGCAGGCGGGTGCTGCCGCGGGGCTGGTGGTGCCGTACCCGGCGGGGCTGGCGCTTGGCGGCGCGGGGCTCGCTCAGGCGTACTACTACGGCGCGGCGGCGGCGACAGCTGCCCCCTACGGCATCGGCCTCGACCACGCCACCCTTAAAGACCTGATCAAGAAACAGATGTGAGTTACTTGGTCTTTTCTGGCAACCGATCTTTCATACCATTACTGTCGGTGTCGATTAAATAATATCTATGCATATAGTAAGAATGTAAATCTAACGTGTCGGTACTTTTTAAGATTTTTGTGATAAAAAAATTGTTGCTGGCAAATCGTGAACGCAGTAATTTAGTGGTGGTTTTTTTTTTTTTTATATCATAGGAGGCAAACGAACAGGTGGGTCACCTGATGTAAGTGATCACCACCGTCCATAGACACTTCAACACCAGGGGAGTCGCGTTGCCAGCCTGTTAGGGAGGGGGGGGGGAGGAAGGGAAGAGGAAAGTGGAAGGGGAGGGGAGGTGGGTCTCCGGCGCTCTCACTACCACGAAACGCAACAATGCAAGCACTGTACTTCACGCGTTTCTTAGGGGGACACCCCGGGCGAGCTGACCCATTTATGCTGAATCCAGTAATAGTTTCAGCGTGGCTCTACCACCTCTGGTGGTGCGTGGTCATAAAACAAACAGATAGGCAGACAGATATTTCTATTGTAATCAATAATTGTAATGTAGTCAGGTGAAGCTGTTAAGACCTTGCTAGGTCAATAGCGTATCAGAAAAAAAAATTTTTTTTATTTTTTGCCTCTGTCCATATAGGCAATTTCGCCAATATCAAGTGTGACAGATACGCGTTATAAACGTAATGCCAAACATTCAGTGTAACAACGTGGAATAATCTAAAATAGCCACATATCGACATAGAAAAATCACTAAAAAAGGTAGGCACTGTGTTGTGAATGCCACAGAGATTATTTACAAATGTATTGGGGCCGGGGGGGTTTCTATTTAATCTTATATCGGGATTTCAAATATATATAAAGCGGCCCCCATATTGGAAATATCATACATATACATACTTACCAAAGCAAAAGAAACAGAATGCAAAAAAAAAAACAAATAAAATATATTGGTGGCCATGATATTGCAGGGAGGATATCATATAGGATACCAGGGAATTTGCGACAGTTGAAATATACATACACTATCGCGGGCGCCAAGACAGACACGTTAGATTTACATTATCTATCTAAGTAGCTCGGAACGTTGTCCCTCCCTGTTTATAAACAAATCCTTGACAAATTATATACCAAACGTTCCTCATGAATCACTTTATCCACTGGTGAAAACCGCTTGAAAATCCGTTCAGTAGTTTTTGAGTTTATCGCGAACAGACAAACAGACAGACGCATTAGGGGACTTTGTTTTATACTATGTAATGATGTATAGATGATCTAGATGATGAAAACTTAGATAATCTGGATTTAGGAAAAGATCGACATAATGTAAATACCAGAAACAATAACAAACCGGTCACTTCATGTTTCAGGCTCACTAAGACCAGTAACAGTTTTTTTAGGTAATAGTGTTAGATTTTATAACTAAGTCCCAAATATACATTACCTACCGATTTGCCAGATAGTAAGTTAAGTTAAGGTTATTACAGGGTGGGTCAAGATGTGAACGATGGCGACGTCTGGTAGTGACGCCTCTCTCTGTACATCCACCAAAAACGAATGTAGCTTTATGTTTGTTATGTTGTAATAATCAAAAAATATGTTAAGTATTATGAAAAGATAAAAACCAGTTCGAGTTTATTGCCGGTTCTTCTCGATGAGTGGGTTGTTTGTCCGAACCGGTGGTAGTTTTGACGTTCATAAGTGCTTTCTCAGGGCTTAAATTGAATAAAGAGTATTTTGATTTGCTTTGATCAAAATTGGATCTAGAGCTAATACTTTGAAACTTTTTTTTTCGAACTGACTACGCTATTGACCTACCAAGGTCTTAACAGCTTCACCGGACTAGACTTCGAAACGTAGCGACACATGTAAATCATCTTTCGGTATAGGAGTATACATATATATGTTTGTGAATGTTTGTTATCCGGTCCGGGCAGCGAGTACTACTTCAGCCCGGACAACCTGGCTCGCGATTTCTTCCTTCGCCGCAAGATGGCGGCGGACGGCACGATACCGGTGACGCTGATCGCGTCGTTCCACCGCGTGCGCGCTCTCACGCCCGACGTGCAGCTCGTGCTCGACGCGATCCGCGACTCCGATAAGCTCGACCTCATCGACAGGTTCAAGGTAACATACACTAGACCAGTTGTCGCCATACTCGCCATACATTCAATACTGCCATATATCATCATATATATTAATACGTGAAGCCAAAATTTTGCATCCCTTTTTAAGAAAATTGCGTGAGCGGATGAACGTGAAATTTGGCATAGTTAAAGTTCATATGGAGGAGAAGTGCAGAAAGCTATTTATTTTATATAAAATGCATTATAAGTACATTAAATTAATTAAAATATGCATTACTCACACTACTGCTCCAATTTTACACAACATATACACACGTGTAAATAAAAAAGACGTTTTGACATCCGTCAATAACGGACTTCAAAAAAGTAGTAATAATATTCGTCCAATAGGACAGGCGAAGGAATTAATCCATACTGCCAAACTTCAAAAAAGGTTGCGAAGGAGGTTGCTATGCTCGACTGTATGTATTTTTTTTTACTCTTATGTTCCAATTACCCTTTTTTATTCTACATTCAACAATGATATTATAACATATCTTATGTATTAACACGTGAAGCCAAAACTTTGCACCCCTTTTTAAGCGAATTGCGCGAACGGATGAACTTGAAATTTGGCATAGTTAAAGTCATCATCATATATGGACCGTTTATTTTGAAAGTGGTGTAAGTCCATTTTTGAGAAAACTGAGCTATCACGTAATTCATGTTTAATTTAATGTAATTTTTTTTATATATAACTAGTATATATAAAAAAAACGAGTGTGCTTTACACCTGCGGCTTCGTTAATCCCATGTATATTTTATATTTCGACTCCTGAGAAACAGATATCGACCACGTTGGGAATACCTGCTTTACACCTATTTTGTGTACTTTATTGCAATCGTGTATATTTGTTCGGTACCTGATGGTAACAGACGGGAATGAGAAAAAAAAAATACAAAATGGCGACTTTCGAAATGATCGCTATACATATTGAAAATAAAGATCCGATAATACATTTTATTCCATTTGTATAAAAGCTTGTTAATTATTAATTATTAAAACATTCCCAGGTCCGGACAGCGTTCGAGCCGACGAAATGGCCCATATTAGATCTCGCGTCGACGGTCAACGCCGACGCCGATAACGAGAAGCCGAAAACGCACGAAGCCGACAAGCCGAAGACGCACGAAGAAGCCGAAAAGCCGAAACCTGAAGAGGCCGAGAAGCCGAAACCCGAAACTACCCCGAAAGAAGAAGACAAAAAGACTCGAGATGATGACGCTGTGAAGGATAAAGTTGACGATAGAATTGTAATCGATACGAATGAGTCGAAGGTCGAAGCGCCAAGTATAGAGCATAACGAGATGCCAATTGAAAAGGAGACGGTGAAAGATGGGAAGGGAGAAGCAGTTGAGAAAATAGAGAAAGAGGAGACGGTAGAAGAAAAGGGAAGCAAAGAGATTTCAAGTGAAGTTAACGAGACGGCAGCTAATTCTATTGAAAAGGTAGAGGTAGTTTTTTTGGTCCTTTAACAAGTGTTTGAGTCATGAGAACTAAAATTAGGCACTTCTGTCGAGTAACTAGTGTTTACACGCGGTTTCGTTCATCCTAATGCATGTTGATTTTACTTACTCCTTGGGAAAAGCACTTTTTTTTTGGTGAAAAGTATACTATGTCCTTTTTTTTTTTTTGATAATGCGTTTATACAGTTTCTTTATAATCGGTTGAGTAATTATTGAGTGAAAGAGCAACAAACAAACAAAACAAAATCGTATACATATTTGCAATATTAGTTAGGATGTGTATATAACATTAAATTTAGTATTAATATTTTAACTAATTGCCTTTGAGCATGTTGAATACCCTCTTTATCACTACATATTACAAAACAGAGTTCTCTGCCACGTCTGTCTGTCTGTCTGCTCGCGATAAACTCAAAAACTGCTTTTCATGCGGTTTTCACCAGTAGATAGAGTGATTCACGAGGAACGTTTGGGTATATAATTTGTCAAGGTTTTTTTTATTATCAGGGCAGGACAACGTCCGCCGGGCCTGCTAGTGTATAGTATATACATAGATTAATTTTCTACAAATATTTAAATTTATTATGGGTTTTCATTGGTAATACGAAACGTGCTCTGTCTCTATGTTCACTAACGTTATATCTCCCTCTCAACGTTCCGTTCGCGTCGCCCGATCACGCGTTTTCGTAACGCTCTCGTGACACATTCACCAGCTTTACTCCCCAAGTCGAGCGTGCGTAAACAAGTTTTACTTCATAAATTCACGTTTGTAACTTTCAGAAGGACAAAGAAGGGAACGGAGAAGAGAACAGAACGGAAAAGCAGGAGGCGGGAGAAGTAAAAGTGGCGGACTCTAACGAAGACCCGCCGCTGCAGACGGAGGCTAGCGAAGAGAGACCGAGTGAGAAGAGGTGAGTTTATTATTTATAACAGCGGTACTTTTTATAATTGAAGTAGGATTTGGGCTGGCAATGCACTCGTGACTCCCCTGGTGTTGCAAGTGTCTATGGATGGTGGTGATAACTTAACATCAGGTGACCCATTTGTTCATTTGCCTCCTATGATATTAAAAAAAAAATCCACCTACCGAAAAAAAAACACCCGACTAAATCAAGTCGAATTTGTAACAAGAATAAAAAACACGTTACTTCTAAACAAACCGCTAAAAGAAGCTTGCATTTTGCGTGGAAGACTTGTAAAAAAACCATAATATAAAAAAAAAATGAGTGCATGTAACCGTCACACGCGATTGAAGTTAATCTTCTTTGGCGTTATAAGAGATGGCGATTAAGTTGAAAATAAATACATCATATGAGAATAATAACAGGGCATTTTTTTTAAAGCATTTATTGATGATGTAACTAGTAATATCTACATTTATTATCGTTTATGTTTATGATAACTGAAATGAGAAATGTAAAGTCCTTTTTATATTTTATTTACTTTATAACAATGAGTTGCTAATAATATTTCCGGATTAGCTGATAGATGGCACTACAGATAACAAAGCTTTGATTTAATTTATTACTTACTTACATTGAAACCAGATGGCAGCACGGTCGTGCGCCCATTTATACATAATTAATTGTATTGTATGATTTTTATTGTTATTCAATTCAATTTGTTTGTTTTTCAAAAATTTTTCATTGATTTGTTTATAAACGGTTTATTGACAAAATTAAAAATTGTTAAAAACCGGATGGTACAGAAACATGACGCCATATTGCCGTAACGGACTTCCGTTGCATTGTCGTCCAGTTACCTCCTAGTCGCGCCTAAAGAAGTTTTACTCCCAAAAAAAAAAACTAAAACTTGTTTTTGGACGATTTGAATTAAACCTTACGTTGACCACCTCCATAGTGTATTAATCTCATTCTCTTAAAAAATAATCAAATTCAAATTCAAAAATACTTTATTCAATTTAGGCCCTAAGAAGGCACTCATGAACGTCAAAACTACCACCGGTTCGGACAAACAACCCAGTCATCGAGAAGAACCGGCAAGAAACTCGATCTGGTTTATCTTTTTAACAAATATATATATAATATTTAGAATAATAATATATTCTATATAATAGTAAATTTCACAAACGTTTTTAATGGATGCACAGAGATGAGTCAATTCCAGACATCACCATAGTTCACATATTGATCCACTCTATAATAGCCTTTTGACACCAAAACCCGCTTGACATGGCGCTTAAATTCACAATCCGGCAAATCGGTAATATCCTTTGGGAGTTTGTTGTAAAATCTAACACTATTTCCCAAAAAACTGTTACTGGTTTTACTAAGTCTAAAATTACTATACTAAGTTTCACTTCTACCGCATGTGAGGTAGCCGCAACTTTATTTATATACTAGCTACCGGCCCCGACTTTGTATGTATTAGTAATATCCATTAACGAAGAAAATTATATCAAATCTTCCTTCTATATTACGACCATGTAATGAAATAAAATGGCAGCTGAACAGTTGACTCTGTATTTTTTTTTAAATTATCTGTCTTCTCTCTCACTGATATTTTGATATGGAGATTTTTTTAACTCAAATCTCGCGGTTGATCAGGCCCATACGTTTCTACGGGAAGAGGGCTATAACCCTGCAGTGGGTTCCTATCAGGCTGATGATGGTAATGACGATCGTTTACAGGCGTAAGAAACAGATGGTGGGGATATTCCCCCTGGCAACTATGGGAGGACCGCTCGTCGCTCCTGTGTCCAGTCTGCTGAGGGCGGTGCCTCCACCCCCGTTGCCCAGGTATGTATTATATATTGTTGGATATAATATAGTAATCACAAAAAAAAAATAATTGATTTATCATGTAGTTACTAGCGGGCCCGGTAGACGTTGTCCCGCCCTGGTTATAAAAAAAATTCTCGACAAATCATTACACAGTATAAAAGAAAGTCCCCTAGCGCGTCTGTCTGTCTGTCTGTTCGCGATAAACTCAAAAACTACTGAACGGATCTTTATGCAGTTGTCACCAGTGGATAAAGTGATTCACGAGGAACGTTTTGGTATATAATTTGTCCAAGATTTTTTTTTATAATCACGGCGGGGCGACGTCTGCCGCGCCCGCTAGTTATATACTAAAACCTTCCCCGTGAATCACTTTATCGATTGGCGAAAACAGCATGAAAATCCGTTCAGTAGTTTTTGAGCTTATCGCGAACAGACAGACAGACAGACGCGTTAGGGGACTTTGTTTTATACTATGTAATGATGAGTGATTTGTGTAACATACACAGACGTACAGACAAATGAACATGAGTCGTTCAAATCACTCATCATTACATAGTATAAAACAAAGTCCTCTAACGCGTCTGTCTGTCTGTCTGTTCGCGATAAACTCAAAAACTACTGAACGGATTTTCATGCGGTTTTCACTAGTCGATACAGTAATTCATGGGGAAAGTTTTAGTGTATAATTTGTCAAGATTTTTTTTATAGTCAGGGCGGGACAGCGTCTGCCGGGCCCGCTAGTGTTAGTATAAATACGATTTATCCTTTGGGAACATTACCTTATTTTTCTCAACGGAAGATATTTTTAAAACGTTTTCACGTTTTAAAACGTCTTTTTTTTTTGTCGATTCCAGAATGTTCCGCACGAGAGGTGCGACGCCGGTGTCGCCTGTAGGCGTGCCCGCTAGTCCGGGGGGTGCTGGAAGTGTCGGCAGTGCCGGTAGTGCCAACGATCCGCTCAACTTGAACCCCGATGTGCCAGAGTTTGTGCCACAGGCTCGGAGGAACGGTAAAATGATGTTTCATTAACGCATCGATCATTGTTCGCGCATTTTCATATTCTTTATATGTGGGTGGATCGCGATTCCGGGGTCGCGCGATCGCGACGCCTACAACGGACAGTTGGGCTCCTTAACCTGTACTGTGAACTTTGCGCTGCCGGATTTTATTGGTTTACTAGCGGACCTGGCGAACGTTGTCCTGCCTTGATAATAAAAAATATAAATCCCAAAAGTCAACCGCAGCGCCACCTACCGGGTCCAATTGTGAATCTAAACCATTCTCGAATCTCCACGAACACACAAAAAATTTCATCAAAATCGGTCCAGTCGTTTAGGAGGAGTTCAGTCACATACACACGCACACAAGAAATATATATATATATTAAGATGTGTAGTTTTTCGGCCTTTAATTGCAATTATAAATATTTTATAAACATTGTGTGTGCGTGTATGTGACCGTGCATATAAGAACAACAGCGGGAACGATCTACAACAGCCAGGTTAGTGGTCTACCTTGTATGGGGGGTATGGAAATGCCGAACTGAGGGACAAATCAGACCATCCCGGGTCCTTTAGCCTTTTGGAAACACAATCATATACTAGCCGTGCTGGCGACTTCTTCCGCGTGGAACGTTATATACAGAACACAGTGATTAATAAAGTCATCTGATTGTATTAATTCTAATTATTATCTACTTTTCTCTTATATTTAAGTCATGTAGTCATTAAAATTACAATTAACTTGCGATAGACCGAACGATTTTTAATGATATTAAGACTAAATGTTACTCGTAGATATGCTTTACGGGGTTCTATCGTGAACGCAGTACTTTAGCGGTGATGCGTGTCCAGTTAAACAGAAGTTTCTAAAAATGATCGAATTTTTTTTATTATTTACTAGCGGGCCCGGCAGACGTTGTCCCGCCCTGATTATAAAAAAATCCGGGACAAATTATATACCAAAACGTTCCTCGTGAATTACTTTATCTACTGGCGAAAACCGCATAAAGATCCGTTCAGTAGTTTTTGAGTTTACCGCGAACAGACAGACAGACAGACAGACGCGGTAGGGGACTTTGTTTTATACTATGTAACGATTATATTTATAGAAGATGACAATATTGTGTATCCCTCTTGTGTAAGCATTGAAACTTGTAAGTCTTTCGAATATCACGTTTGGGGGATATATAAATACGGTAGAACCGAACTGCTAGCGTTTCTACGCGAAGTGGATCATAACTACCGTGACACTCATTAATCGTAGGGAATGTAATATTTATGACCGTGGCCGTCCGGTGCGGGACATTGCGGATTATAACTGTAAAATGGCCGTAAGGATCAAAATGTAACCGACGTAATAACAATAACCTCGTTAAAAAGCCATCCTAAAGCAGTTAATAGTTTAGTAAAGTGATCTGTCAAAAGAGGGCATGCTGGTGGGAAACGGAAGTGCCTATCTCATAAATAAGCTATGAATAAGGTCAAGTCAAATTGATAAAGTTATAATAATAAATTTAAAAAATCCCAATAGTTTTTTTTTTTTATTGAATTTTACTTTTGGCTAACAATCTTTTAGATTATTACTGCCATTGTCGAGTAGTTAATAGTATTACAAGTTCTTCCTCTATTTTGTTTTTGGCAACCAGTCTTCTAGTAGACTATTACTGCCATTGTCAAGCGAGTATCGATATTACAAATTTCTTGATAAAATTTCAATGAACTAACACGATGGAGGCCATCTTGTTAGAACTAACCATGGAGTTTTTGTGGCAGCTCAGAGTTCATGGTCCGTGATATTATTTTCCATTCACTTCACTTATGCACACTAACTATATTACATAAAACACTACCTATTTTACACAATATAGAGTCAAGTAACACAAGATTATTAATAAGAAATAAAATCCACTACATGACAGACCAAAATCCCGTCATAAACTCCATCCCAATAGTTGCTCACTGATACAACGATTTTTGACGTATACAGGCTGAATGTTTAGACAGTAGCAATATTTATGGGGGGTACTCTGCACTCGATTCTCGTTCTGATTCAGTTAAAAAAATAGGTGCTTAATATTTGACCTAATTATCTAGAAAAATACAAAAATTATACACAATCCTCTACTCGTCTATGTTAAAGCACAGTGTCAGTGACCGTCGGGTGATTTCACTTTCACTTGAAAGGGAACGTGGGAACGTCAGCAACAAAACAAAAGGGCTTAATGTCCGTTTTATTATAGAAAATTATTAACTCCGGGTCGCCCATTGTAGCTTTCGGCATCGGTCATTGCACCTAGGTTTATTACGATTGTGTTTTTTTTTTAATTATTTAAATGTGTTCTGTCGTTGATTCCAAACCTAACTAGAGTATTTTTTCATTAAAATGTTTAATGTACAGATTTCGCTCATTATTATATGCACAGATTAAACGAAAGCAAAAAAAAATGGACCAAGAGTCTACAACAAAATATTACTAGCTTTTGTCCTCGGCTTGCTCTCGGGGACGATATTTTTTTCCACTTCTATAGGATCCAATAATGTGTATGTGAAATTTTATGACCATCGTTTCTGTACTGGAGTCGTGAAAGCGTAACGAACAAACAAACTTATATTCGGATTTGTAATATTGGTTAGGGTTTTAATTATACCTCATGTAGCTATGACGGATCGATAGTCAAAATCAAAATATACTTTATTCAATTTGCGAACTGAGAAGGCGTTTATGAACGTCAAAACTACCACCGGTTCGGACAAACAACCCAGTCATCGAGACGAACCGGTAACAAAGTCGTTTTATCTTTTCATCGTATATATTTATCTCAAAGAGGCATGGAAATATTGCCGTTATTTTCGATAAAAGAACACACAAATTATCGAATTTACAGACAAAGAAAATCAAATAGATTGCAGGAGCGTTTTTTGAAATTAGTACAGTACAACGCTCCAGCGATGTTGTATGAAACGGCGTATGAAACCAATTGCGATCACGTGGCTGTATAGCCATAAATGCGCTTGCCTTTCGGTACAGATGATGAATAGAAATTTTGCGGCAAAGCTGAAAGTTCGTTTTGATTTGTTATTTCATATATTTCATACTTATAAATATAAATTTAACAATTAAAATGAGTTCCAACGGTTCAGAGAGTGAAATGGAGATTAATTGTACTCCACCAGAGTTAAGATCAGAAGCCAAATTTGCAGTGGATAACCTGCTTCCAGCAAAGTCAAAAGAATAATACATGGAAGTATATGAAAATGCTAATGAAAATGAAAATTTGAGTTGGAAAGACGAGAAAAAAAGTGAATATTTTCTCCGAATCAGTACTTTTGACGTATTTTAATGAGTGCCCCAGTATGACTAATGTAACATTTAATATTAATTAAATGTATAATATATAAAATATGTTTTATTTCCCTGCATTCTTTTGAGAAAAGCACTATATATGGCACGGCCGAAATGGCAATTGCCTGTCTTGTATTCATACTCGACCTGCGATTGCCTAATTCCCGGCCTTTGCAATAATGTACTATTACAAAACATACACAGTTACATTCATTTTTTGTGGATACACAGAGAGGGGCGTCATTTCCAGACGTCACCATCGCTCACATATCGATCCACCCTATAGTATATGATTTTTTTTTTTTTTTAAATTTTAAAAAAAAAAAAAATTTCCTTTTTTTTTTTTTTTTTTTTTTTTTTTTTTTTTTTTTTTTTTTTTTTTTTTTTTTTTTTTTTTTTTTTTTTTTTTTTTTTTTTTTTTTTTTTTTTTTTTTTTTTTTTTTTTTTTTTTTTTTTTAATTTTCCCCAAAAAAAAAAAATTTTTTTTTCCCCCCCAATAGTCTTTACACGTAACTCATTCTAAGATGTTGTTAAGTCAAGTCTTAGCCTTGTTAAGTTTTATATCATAATTTTACTCAGAGGAATTCTCGAATGACTCTTAGTATATTTGAATAATCACAATTATGTACATTTCAGAAGAACCCGGTAATGAGAAGGCGGATCTGGCCGAGGGGAAGACCAGCTCTGGGAACAGTCCCAACTCTGAGAAAAGTCCTGATGTATGGACCGAGGTGAGTGATATACTCTCTGTCCATTGTATCGATAATACCAAATATCGATTAGTTTCATTTTTTTTCTTTCTTGCTATCATTTCAATGTCAAATATCAATTAACTAACAAGATGGCCGTTTTATTAGAATTTTCCAGGAAGTTTTTGTGGCAAGTCAGAATCCATACTCCGTGGTATTGCTTCCGATCCGCTGCACAATAAACAATCTATATTACGTACAGCAATATTACAAAATGTAGAGTCAAATAACAAAAGGTTACGAATAAAATCTATATTAATATTATAAACCTGGAGAGGGTTTGTTTGTTTATTCGGTTGAATGCGCTAATCTCAGGTACTAAGGTTCCGATTTAAAAAATTCTTTCAGTGTTAAATAGCTCATTTATCAAGGAAGTCTTTGTATGTCTGTCACCAAGAAAATCATAAAGCATATCCTCGAGGATAACTTAGTTTTCCTTTCATTAAAATCGGTCCACTCTATCAAAAGTTATTGTAATTTGAATGACGGCTCGAGTTAAGTACTAGAGAAGAGTAATAATCTATACTTAATGTTATAAAGTTGAACGATTTGTTTGTTTATTTGGTTCAATGCGCCAATCTGAGGAACTACTAGTCCGATTTGAAGAATTCTTTCAGTGTTAGATAGTTTATTTATCGAGGAAGGTTATATACTATCACGCTAAGACTGATAGGAGCGGAGCAACAATGTAGAATGTTTCAAAAGCGTTTGTTTAGAGTTAGCCCAAATAGTTACGACGGGCTAAGTCGCGGGCAGAAGCTAGTAAAATATAAAATCCACTACATGACGTTGGAAAATTACACTAAAACTCATATAAAACTAGCGGGCCCGGCGGACGTTGTCTCGCTCTGATAATATAAAAAAAGCTTTTGGACAAATTATATACCTAAATCTTCCTCAAGAATCACTTTATCTACTTGTCAAAACCGCGTGACAATCCGTTGAGTAGTTTTTGAGTTTATCGCGAACAGACAGACAGATACGACGTGGCAGAGGACTTCGATTTTATAATATGTAATGATTAAAATATATAAAGTTTTCTAATCATTACATAGTATAAAATAAAGTCCCCTACCGCGTCTGTCTGTCTGTCTGTTCGCGATAAACTCAAAAACTACTAAACGGATCTTTATGCGGTTTTCACCAGTGTATAAAGTGACTCACGAGGAACGTTTCGGTATATAATTTGTCCAGGATTTTTTTATAATCAGGGCGGGACAACGTCTGCCGGGCCCGCTAGTCTATACACATAATAAGAATGTAAATCTAACGTGTCTGTACTATTTTGATTTTCGTGAAAAAAATTGTTGCAGTTATCTAGGAATAAGGCATAGAATACGTTTCAATAATTTTTAGAAATGTCTGTCTATCTGCTTGTATGAACACGCATCGCTGCTAAAGTACTGGGTTCACATTAACACATATAAGAAAATCGTAAAGCATATCCTCCGGAGTAACTTATTCTTTGTTTCATTAAAATCGGTCAACTATATCAAAAGTTATTGTAATTTTAATGCCGGAGCGAGTTAAGTATGAGAGAAAAGTAGATAAGCGAATGGACTAAATACGTTCAGATGACTTTATTAATCGTTGTTTTGTACATCAGGTTCCACGTGGAAGAAGTCCTGGGTACAGCTAGTAACAAATAAATTGTGTTGTCAGGTGAAACGTCGGAATAAGGCGGGTTCACGTGAGCGGGCCCCGGCGGGGCCGGTCGCCGCCGCCGGCTCTGATGCCGGTGAGGAGGAACCGCGCGAGGAGTTGCACTTCCAGCTCGACGAGGAACTGGATCTACCGCCGCCACGGCAGAACACCTTCACCGATCCCTGGTTAGAATTCAACTCGTCTACCTTATCGTTAAGGAAAAAATCATACCCATACAGAGTGCACCCATCGCATCAGACTACTCTCGAAGAAAGACACCTTCGTGGTGACCTTATAGAAACATATAGAATAGGTAATCATAAATACAACCGGCAATACTTACGTGAAATATATATGACTAGCGGGCCCGACGGACGTTGTCCTGCCATATATTAAAAAAAATATCTAAAATTTAACCGCAGCGCCACCTACCGGGTCCAATTGTGAATCTAAACCACTCTCGGATCCACTGGAACACGCACACAAAATTTCATCAAAATCGGCCCATACCGTTTAGGAGGAGTTCAGTGACATACACACGTACAGAAGATATTTATATATAAAGATAAGAAATACAATAAGATTTAGAACAATGATATTATAAGTAAAAAGCTGTAGATATGTTACCTAGATGATATTTTGATAAAACAAATGGCACGATAACACGCACACATACGTAAAATAATATTGTAACGCCGCACTGTCTTAGATAAAATGTGAATGTAAGATAGCATTATCTAAATATCGACGGTGAAAAAGGAATGGTTATATGTTGCTTAGATACGGGCTGATTGACGGGGCGGCCGTCAAAAATAAGCTAAGTTTTAACAAGGCGCTACAAACATAGATATATGTCGTAGCAAGTAGACATTAATGAAGAAATATCTCTTAATAAGGTACAAATTGTTATATCATAATCAAAATTCCTCAAAACCGGCCACCCCCCCCCTGCTCCCCCCCCTGTTGTTGTGTTTGTTTGTGGGCGGGGGTCCTTTCCCCCCCGGGGCCCCCCCTTTTCTTTTCCCCCCTCTAATATAAAAAAAAAAAAAAAATACGGTTACATTTTATTTTTGCATTTCTTGCATACAGCCATCATCATTCCGTGTTGTCACTCGTTCCAACGTGTGTAGGAGTTCGTTCCGTACATGTTTGGTTGGTTGGTTGGCCGACTAACGGGTTGGTTGATTGACTAACGGGCCGGTTGGTTGACTACCTGGTTGGTTGGTTGCAGGTCGGACGAGGAGTCTGACGCGGAGTTCACGGACCGGGACGTGGGCCGGCTGCTGATAGTGACGCAGACGGCGGCGCGCGCCCCGAAGCACGACGGGCACGACCGCCAGGGGGACTTCACCACGCGCACCAAGATCACGCAGGACCTAGAACAGGTACACTACCTACGTGTATACATGCTGAATGGTTAAACAGTCGCAATATACACAGGGGATACTGAGTGGTCGTTTCTGGTTCTAAATCAATAAAAAAAAATGGTTGCGTAATATTTGACATAATTATCTAGAAAGATACAAAAATTATGCACAATCCTCTACTCGTCTATGTTAAAGCACAGTGTCAATGTCCGCCGTCGGGTGACATGAAAAAGGTAATTTTTCGAAGCGTGAACAAAACCAAAGGGTTTATTGTCCGCTTTATTATTGAAAGTTATTAACTCCGGTCATTGCACCTAGGTTTCTTACGTTTGTATCCATACTTTTGAAAGTCTTAGGACAAACTTTAACTTAGGTTCTCTTTGTTGTTTATTAGTACTTATTGAGTAGAACTGGCAACAAACTCGATCTCGTTTAACTTTTTAATATATATATATATATATATATATAATATTTAAAATACGTCATACGTCACAATCGTTTTTAGTCGATGCACAGATATGAGTCAATTACAGACATCACCGTCGTTCACATATTGATCCACTCTGTAATTGACTTTTGACACTGAAGACCTGAGCCATATCGAACCGTGAAAGGCGTCACAGTGTAGACCGAGCCTTAATCTGCTTGCCAATTTCACCTAGAGAGCTAAGTGTCTAAAACTTAAAACCTATCCCGTTGTTTTTGAGTGAGTATTTATTTATCGACAGAGTGAAAATAATATTTAACTAAGAATTGAAAGTCGATGGAATAATTTATGTCGTTTTTTACAGGTGATAACTGACGGTCTAACACGTTACGAAGAGGACCTGTGGAATGACAACGATTACCCATCGGTAAGTATCCTTTGTACAGTGTTATGTTAATTACAAACATATATCAAAGAACTAGTTATCTTTTAATTGATTAATCATGTAATTCTGAGTGGAACGTGAGTGTCTTTTTGACTTTAGCTTCAGTCGGATTTAAAAAAAATGCTTTTTAGCTTCCCAAATCTATACTAATATTATAATGCTGGGTTTGTTTATTTGTTGTTTGAATACGCCAATATCAAGAACTACCGGTCCGATTTGAAAAATTCTTTCAGTGTTTAATAGCTCAGTTATCGAGGAAAGCTATAGGTTATATATCACCACGCTAAGACCAATAGGAGCGGAACGCCAGTGAAGAATGTTTCAAAATCTGTTTATTTTTTTTCGTTTTGAGGGCTGCCGTTGCGTGTTGTTAGCGTTAGCCCAAAGTATCTAGTCCACGCGGACCAAGTCGCGGGAACAGCTAGTTTTTAATATTGAAAGATCGCTCGTTATAAGTTTTTATTTGAGCGTAGTTTCTCTAATGATTCTTGTTACTTTCCTATTGAATCCGCTTTATACAAAAGGTCTAATATAAAATGTGTTTGTATCTGACGGTTTCGGTTCTGAATATTGTTGTGTGTAAAATTATATAATTTGTTTTAGTATATTTTCCATAATTATGTAAAATAATATCCAAGTTATTTTTATCATCAACACTAAACAAGAATATATAAGAGTTTCTGGTATGATTTTAATGTGTCATGTAGTGATTCAATCTTGGGTTATTTCACCACATATATGGTTCACGAAACGGAGTTCAATGAACAGAAATTGATGTGAACCCTGTTCAATTAGAACACGGCATGTAAGTGTATTGTGTGATGTTGATGTTGCCTTGTGTAATATAATTCGGGTTATTGAGCATGTGAAGTCAACAAAAGCTTTCAGGAAAGTTCTAACAACAGGACCGTCAACTTATGTTCACATTGAAGTTATCACGAGACACTTCATTATAATTACCTACTTGTTTATGGCAGTAATAGTCTTTGATATAGAATTACATAGAAAATAAAATGTCCTATGTAATTTATATTGGAAAATTTTAAAGTTCGATGGAGAACCCTTCAAAATTGAAATTAAGAGCGGTCCTTTCGACAGAATTTCTGTTCGGATATTTGCTATGAAATTTTGGGGTGCTAGAGATAATAATAAAAAAATGACTTTTTGTGGCACACCCTAACATATGAAAAGAAAGAAAGAAATACTTTATTCTTGGGACAAACATACAATTAAATTAAAGAAAGAAATTAGACAAAAATAAAAATATTTTCAACCCCACTCAGCAAGTGTATGCAGTACAGTAAGTACTGCAGCGCTGATTTTCGATGGGAGCCCATATGATGATAAACGGACGCTCAGTCGGTCATATTGATTTTATAATAGAAAATTAAAAGTATAAACAAATAACACACACATACACACATAACATGCCACAGATGATCAATTATATATAGCTACTGTAACTAACTGTACTATAATTCAAGACTAAACTAAAATTTAGAAGAACAAATACACACCGAGCTTAAAATAGATTGTACGTCGATTTAATTACCGAGTTTGAAGTGGTAATAGATAATGCTCAATATGAGTTTAAAAATATATGTATATAGGGTTAATGTAAAGGTGTATGTGTGTTACAGTCGTATGGCAGCGGAACACAGTACCGGACAGTGAGCGTGATTACACGGGAGCAGTTTGAGGCGGCCGTGCCCTCCGAGCGGCACGCGAATCCCGCCGAGCCGCCACCCCCGCCCCCACCGCAACACCACCACCTACAGCGAGCACAGAGGGTAACTATACATATATATTAAAAAATCCCTAAACAATTATTTCGTCGCCGGCGGTCAACTTCGCTACCGCACACCGGACGCGGCCCCCCATGTGGAATCCTCGAGCAAGCGTCTTGCGTGACACACTCACACTGCATTAGGGCCCATTCATAAAATACGTCATGCTAAATTTTGCATCCCCGTACAAATACACACGTTAAAATATGCATATATACACATATATTACAAAAATCTTTCTATTGTAATAACGATATAATAAAAAAAAAGAGTGTGCATTAGACCACACGACTGAAGTAAAACTTCTTTACCTCCATCTTTAAGTATGTATATATATATTTATGTATATATAATACATACACATAATAAATATTTCTACAAATATGTAAGTTTATTATAGGTTTTCTTTGATAATACGAAACGTAACACTCTCTCTTTCATCTTCACTAACTTATATCTCCCTCTCAACCTCGGTTCGCCTCGCTCGGGCAGTAATTATCTAGTAAAAATGATTTTTAGCAAACGAAATAATCAATACATACAATAAAATATACTGAAGAGTTTTACTTTTTTTTTAAATTAAATCATGCAAACCAACATGTTAGTCACCTGATGTTAAGTGATCACCACCGTCCATAGACACTAGCAACACCAGGAGAGTCGCAAGTGCGATACCATTCTTCGATTGGGGGGAGGG
Organism: Antheraea yamamai; assembly: GCA_036509395.1. Classification (NCBI taxonomy): domain Eukaryota; kingdom Metazoa; phylum Arthropoda; class Insecta; order Lepidoptera; family Saturniidae; genus Antheraea; species Antheraea yamamai. The sequence continues at coordinate 4,215,893 of AP028452.1, read as the reverse complement.
GAAGTAGGGAAGGGGGAGGTTGATTATCCGTCGCTCTCACTGACGGAACGAAACGCAACAATGCGTGCACTTGCTGGGTGGTAGGGTGTCTGTACCCGACTGGATCGCGACCACCGTACACCAGGCGGAACACCCGCCATAGTGGCACGTTTGGGCGTGTCGCGTTCCGGGATCAGCCGGTGTATATCCAGCAACCGGGGGGGGGGGGCTGTCCCTGACTGGGTCGCTTTCAGGCCGGCAAGACAGCGGCGACCGGCGATGGATAGTATGTCTTTCGGTGGTCGCCATTGTTTTTGGATTGTACTGTGCTTACCATCAGGCACAGTACAGTCACTTTGCCGAGCTACAATAAAAAAAAAAAAAAAAAAAAAACACATTCATGCTGACACCAGTAATAGCTTCAGCGTGGCTCTACCATCTGCAAGTTGCATTTTGTTACTTTGCAACATTCGCTGTAAATGAAATAGTAAAATAAACATTGTATGTAAAACACTCCACTATTTGATACTCACAGAACACCGACATGATGTAACAGTGCTTGCATTGTTCCGTTTCGTTCGGTCAGTCAGAGCGCCGGAGGCCCTCCTCCCCTCCTCCTCCTCTCACCCCTATCCCTTTCCCTTCCCCCAAACACAGTCTGGTAACGCACTCCGCTGATATATAGTGTCTATAGACGGCGGTGATCACTTACCATCAGGTGACCCGTCTGTTTGTTTGCCTCCTATGATATAATTTTTTTTTTTAATAATAATGCATTTTTGCTAATAACGCCTGCATCGGCTGCAAAGGAGTAAATTATTCGATCTATGATGAGATATGTCTGGGTCCAGGTGGACCAGCAGACGGAGCAGCAGTCCGGCGGGAAGATGAAGAGGCCGCGTCGCACTGCGAGATTCTATGCTGCTAACAAAGACCCTCACGCCACTGACGTCATGTGAGTTATATGCAATCCCATATTCTATAAGGATACTAGCGGACCGGGCGGACGTTGTCCTGCCTTGATAATAAAAAAAATCCTAAAAGTCAACTGCAGCGCCACCTACCGAGTCCAATTGTCAATCTAAACCATTCTCGAATCTCCACGAACACACACAAAAAATTTCATCAAAATCGGTCCAGTCGTTTAGGAGGAGTTCAGTCACATACACACGCACACAAGAAATATATATATTAAGATTAACAGGCACACTAGGACATTCTCCTTAATTGATAATTAAAAAAAAACATATAAGCGGTCATAAGGACTGCAGACGGAAGTGTAAACTCTATACAATAGAGTAACTGTGGTGTCTTTTGATTTTTTAAAATTAATTATTCTGTGAATTGTTTAAATTTGTTAATTGAAAAAAATTATCATTAGTCTGGGTCTCATATCGTACTGTGAACAATTTTTATATATAAATTTCTTCTGTGCGTGTGTATGTCACTGAACTCCTCCTAAACCTCTGGACCAATTTTGATGAAATTTTGCGTGCATGTTCCAGTCGATCCGAGAATGGTTTAGATTCACAGTTGGACCGAGTAGGTGGCGCTGCGGTTGACTTTTAGGATTTTTTTTATTATCAAGGCAGGACAACGTCCGCCGGGCCCGCTAGTAATTATATACATTTTTAGAAAGTCCATGTAATCGATCAAACGTATTACATGTACTCCTATGCTACTCGTCGCTAGTCTGACGCAAGCCGCGCAATACTATCCGGTCATGCATACGTAGCGTGTCATGGCGCGAAATTATAAATTTATCTCCTGCCAAATATAACGCTCAATGCGCCTTAAGAACTTTTCAGTTTAAAAATCTACAAGTCAACCGCAGCGCTACCTACCGGGTCCAATTGTGAATCTAAACCGTTCTTGAATCCACTCGAACACACACGAAAATTTCATCAATATTTGTCCAGCCGTTTAGGATAAGTTTAGACACACGGACAAAAGAATTGTATATATAAATAAATGACTAATCACTCGTCATGGTCAATGACGAAGCGCTAAATCAAAATAAAATTCATAATAGCCCCTGAGAAGGCGCCTATGAACGCTAAAACTACCACAGGTTCAAACGAACAACCCACTCATCGCGAAGAACTGGCAAGAAACTCGATCTGGTTCATGTCATGGCATATATTTTTACAAAATATAGATAGTTACGTTCGTTATGAATGGATGCACAGAGAGGGACGTCATTTCCGGACGTCATCATCGTTCACATATCGAACCACCGGTCCACCTTTAGATATTAAAACCCGCTTGACATGGTGCTTGAACTCACTATGTCTTGGGGAAAGTTAAATCCAGTTGAATCCTGTCACTGATATTCCTCAAAAATGGTTTCATAAAGTGTCACGTGCTATATACTGGTGTGTTTTTTTTTTACAGAAGCAGCAGGAAGCACAAGACCCGGCACAGCCTGAACCCGCCCGTGGAGCATCACGTCGGCTGGATAATGGACGTGCGCGAACACCGGCCCCGGACACAAAGCACCGGGTAATATTATCAACATCTTTTCAATATTGTATATATCGATGGAGTTACTATTGACCTGCGTCCATGCTATTGACTATATCGTGGGTGTTACTATAGACTTGTGTCCATGCTAAATAGACCATATCGAGCCACATACTATTGACCTGCATTTGTGCTATTGATTATATCAGGGGAGTTACTATTGACCAGCGTGACCTGCGTATCCATAAATTATATAAATCTCACGTACCCGATAAGTTAATTCATATTATCCACGATTATCTCACTGATAGGACTTTCCGCTTTAGAGTGGATGGGGAACTATCCCTGCCCCACCCGATACGCTCAGGTGTGCCACAAGGCTCCATACTCGCGCCCTCGCTCTTCAATCTGTTCATCAGTGACCTACCTCGGTCTAAACGGGTCGAGGTAGGTTGCTATGCTGACGATACAGTTATTTACACTTCCAGCTTGCGGTCGGATTTTCTTAGGAAGCGCATCGGAAAGGCCGTTTGCACACTCGGTGAATGGTTTCGTCGATGGCGCATAGAAGTTAATCCTGATAAGAGCGCCGCGATACTCTTCGATGCTTTACGACGTAGTAATAACCTCGAGCCCATCAGGCTATACGGAACCGATATACCTTGGGCCGACGAGGTCAAATATCTCGGTGTTACATTAGATAAACATTTAAATTTCGAGTCACATATAGATAGAGTGCGAAACCAAGCCGCTATGGTCTTGGGTCGCCTCCATCCGTTGCTTTGTCATAGGAGTAAGATGTCCCTCAGACACAAGCTCACTTTGTATAAGACGTGTATCCGTCCCGTGATGACATATAGCAGTCCCGTTTTTGCGCATATGTCGAAAGATAATTTTCATAAGTTACAGGTTCTTCAAAACCGCGTTTTACGTAAAGTAACCGGTGCTTCGTGGTACGTCCGGAGAGTTGATCTACATAGGGACCTAGAGATGCCTTCTATCTGGGCATACGTAAAATCACTTACGATTAGTTATTTTGAAAAAGCCGCGAATCATCCCAGTCCGTTAGTGGTATCCGCCACAAAATACGAACCCGTACCAAACGCTGCGCGCTGTAAAAGACGTCCGCGACATATTTTTACCGACCCTCCCGATGAAATAACGGCAGCGAACGATCAGTACCAGCCTGTCTCTCTAAACAGAGCGTGCTCACGCCCGCGCCCGCGTAGCCACAGATCACGCCGCCGTGGTCTGGGGGTAAATTTCGCTCCCGCACACCAGACTAGGCCCCCCTCGGCAGCGGCTCAAGCCTAGGTCCGATCCCTCGGCGTGGAGCCCTTGAGTACGCTGCTCGCGCGATACAGTGACACAAAATCTTACATCACTGCGACAACATTACACATATCACCTCCACGCACGTGCACGCATACACGCTTACACATGCAAGTGGAAGGGTTTTATTTTTTTTTTCCCTTATCAAACTGAAATAGTTTAGAATATTATCCGATACGAAATATATATAAGAGTTGTTGAGGTATGTATGCTTGGTACACATATATGTTTCAACAACTCATATATGTATGAATAGTTAGCTTAGCTTAGGTTAGCTCAAATAGGTCGCGAATTGCATGTATCAGGCAACAGCCAAAGCCGAGGTGTGCCGCGCATCCTTGAGCTAGTTGTCAAAATAAAATCGGCTGAGTGCCTTAAGCGCTCGCCTTAGTAGTCCGGTGAAGCTGTTAAGACCTTGCTTGGTCAATAGCGTAGTCAGTTCGAAGAAAAAAAAAAAAAAAAGCGTGACCTGCGTCCCTACTACTGACTATGCCGATGGTATTACTATTGACTGACTACTATTTATCTCGTTCTGAAACACCATTGGTAGGGGGAATGAGGAATAATGAATGTACATATGTCACATTTAAAAGGTGTTTTTTTTAAAACGACAATTTTTTTATATGTGTTTATACAGATTTAATATTAAGGGCTCAATTGTTTTGTACATATTTCGGACAAAATTTTGGTTCATGACTGAATAAAAAACCCAACCACCCTAATTTTTATATTGTAAGATATTTATTGAATAAGTATGTTCGAAACATAGTTGAGTTTCTCGTTATATTTAGTCATACATTCAAGTTTGTTTTTGTAAAGAAATACATAAAGATTAAGTTTTTGTTATAATATTAGTTTAAATAGAAATGCATTAGTATTAAGTTTGTCCTATAATATGATCCGTTTCTATAGAAATGCATCAGCATTAAGTTTGTCTTATAATATTAGTTTAAATAGAAATGCATTAGTATTAAGTTTGTCCTATAATATGATCCGTTTCTATAGAAATGCATCAGCATTAAGTTTGTCTTATAATATTAGTTTAAATAGAAATGCATTAGTATTAAGTTTGTCCTATAATATGATCCGTTTGTATAGAAATGCATTAGCATTAAGTTTGTGTTATAATATGAGTTTGTATGGAAATGCATTAAGATTAAGTTCGTGTACGGTGGTCCAGGTCGTCTCTGGGCACGTCCCCAACGCTGGGCTCGTCGTGCGGCTCGATGCCGCAGTCGCTGCCCACGTTCCACCACCCGAGCCACGGCCTGCTCCGAGAGAACCACTTCACGCAGCAGGCCTACCACAAATACTACTCCAGGTGCCTTAAAGGTAATCTAAATTAACTTTATAACACACAAATACTATGAAACAAAGTTGCTGATCGTATGTCTGTCTGTTTATTTAGTTATTTTTAATTTTGCGACGGAAAATATGATACAGCTTGACAAATGGGGGAGGGGGGGGGGGGGCTAGTTAAGACCGTAGAATTATGTGAAGCGTACCTTATATACGGCATCTAAGTGAATAAAAAAATATTATTAGATGTATATTTTTTCTTGATTCCTAGTATATATAAAACTGAAGAATGCAAAAAAAAAGGTATATGCAACCCTCTTCTTTAGGAAGACGCAGTAAGAAATTCATGGTTTTCTTGAATTTTGTTCGAGATGAGATTGGTGCTCGACCCATTATCGAGTTTTCGAGAAGAAATGTGCCCTCAATACCAGTACTGATGGTGAATGTGTAATTTCTTATCATCGTCGTTATCGAGCGCTTTGAGCCGTACCAACGAATTTTTCAGAATTAGTACCGATTTAAATTGGTAACTATATCGGTTGTTTTTTTTTTAATATAGGAGGAAAACGGATCACCCGATGGTAAGTGATCACCGCCGTCCATAGACACTAGCAACAACGGGGGAGTCACAAGTGCGTTGCCCGGATTAAAGATGCCTAACTGGGTGACCGGTAAAAGAAAACATTGTGAGGAAACCTGAACCTGAGAAATGTTGTAGTGGTATCACCGTACGTGGGAACGGTATAAAACTGTTCTCAGAGTTGTAAATCGCGAATCCGTCGTCGGCTGGTGTGGTGATTATGACCATTTCAGGAAGAGGCCTCTCGATTTTGGTCTCTTACAGGATGATGATGATGATGATGATGATGATGATGATGATGATGATGATGATGATTATTTTTGCAGAACGCAAGAAGCTGGGCGTCGGCCAATCGCAGGAGATGAACACGCTCTTCAGATTCTGGTCGTTCTTCCTTAGGGACCATTTCAATCGAACGATGTACAACGAATTCAGGTGAGAATAGCTTTTCTATTAATAACACTTGCGGTATAGACATATCTCTTTTATAGAATACTGGCCGTCTGTCTGTGACTTCGTCCATGTGGTATAGTTACTTTTGGCTTACGCTAGCACGCAGCGGAAGCTCTCAAAAGGGAAGAAAAAAACGATTTTGAAACATTCTTCATTAGTGCTCCGCTCCAATTGGTCTTAGCGTGATGATATATAGCCTATGGCCTTCCTCGATAAATGAGCTATCTAACATTAAAAGAATTTTTCAAATGAGACCAAAGTAGTTCCTTAGATTAGTGCGTTCGAGCAAATAAAGTTTTCACCTATTTAATATTAGTATAGACTAGCGGTCCTGGCGGACGTTGTCCTACCCTCTACAATTAAAAAATATAGACAAATTATATACCTAAACCTTCCTCGTGAATCACTCTTATCTATTGGTGAAAACCGCGTGAAAATCCATTCAGTAGTTTTTGAGTTTATCGCGAACAGACAGACAGACAGACAGACGCGGTAGGGGACTTTGTTTTATACTATGTAATGATTAGCGGTCTTGGAAGGACGGTGTCCTGACTTCATAATAAAAAAAATCTTAAAAGTCAACCGCAGCGCTACCTGTCGGATCCAATTGTGAATTTAATCGATTCTTGAATCCACCTGAACACGTACAAAATTTCATCGAAATCTGTCCGGTCGTTTAGGAGAAATACAGTCGCATACGGATACACGGACTGAAGAATTATATATACAAAGATTATTAAAGGACGTCTTACCTACCTCTCATCTATATATATACTAGCGGGCCCGGTAGACGTTGTCCTACCCTGATTATAAAAAAAAATCCTTGGCAGATTACATATCAAAACGTTCCTCATGAATCACTTTATCCACTGGTGAAAACCGTATAAAAATCCGTTCAGTAGTTTTTGAGTTTATCGCGAACAGACAGACAGACAGACGCGGTTGGGGACTTTGTTTTATACTATGTAATGATATATATACTTACTAGTTTTGGAATGTCATAAAGCTACCAATATCTAAATTACTATATATTTTCTATTCGATTTTGAGATTTTCTCTACTGTATATTCGAAACCTAAAACATCTGAGAGTAGAAGGAGAAAACGTGTTGTACTGAGTACGGATAACGATTCTTTGCCTAAAAAAAAATTTATTCTCAAATCGATTCGAATCGTGTTGTGTGGTATCGATTATTAAAAAATCGATTGCTAGAGAATATTCATTATTCAAATATCGAATTTTTAAATTTTGTTTCAAGATTTTTACCTTTTATTTTAATTGAATTTATTGTGTAGTTTTATTTTTATCTAAACATAAAAACTCGTATCACGACTTTATAGTGTCTGAGATTGATACACTGGATCGATTCGATGTTTATTATCGATTAAAAGGGGCAGTTCGAGTAATTTATAATATCGGCGAATCATTAAGGACTAAGTTTCAGGTATTTGATGTCTTAACTGTGCTCTCCCGATCTATTCTTGGTAATTTAATGTATGTCCGTGAAAACTTAGATAAGCTGGATTTAGTAAAATATCAACACGAATTAATAGAAACAGCAACAAATTGGTCATTTCATGATACAGGGTCACTAAGTTCAAAAACAGTTTTTTTTAGGTAATAGTGTTAGGTGTTTGTTATAACAAAGTCCCAAAACACATTACCGATTTGCCGGATAGTGAGTTCAAGCGCCATGTCAAATGGGTTTTAATGTTTAAAAGCTATTATAGGGCGGATCAATATGTAAACGATGGTGACGTCTGGAAATGACGCCCCTCTCTGTGCATCCACTAATAACGAATGTAACTATCTATGTTTTGTCAAAGTTGTAAAGTTGTAGTTTTGTTTTTGAAGATGGTAGAGCCACGCTGTAGCTATTACTAGTTTCAGAATGAATGGGTCGGCTCGTCCGGGGTACTACCACCCGACACACAGACACACCGACGTGAAGTAACAGTGCTTGCATTGTTGTGTTTCGTTCGGTTAGTGAGAGTGCCGGAGGACCACCTCCTTCTCCCCTTTCCCTACCCCTCCCCCATACACAGGCAAGTAACGCACTTGCGACTCCCTTGGTATTGCTAGTGTCTATGGACGGTGGTGATCACTTAACATCAGGTGACCCACATGTTCGTTTGCCTGCTTTTGACATAAAAAAAAAAATGTGTCATGAGAAGGTAAACCAGATCGAGTTTGTTGCCGGTTTTTCTCGATGACTGGGTTGTTTGTCCGAACCGGTGGTAGTTTTGACGTTCATAAACACCTTCTCAAGACTTACATTGGAGTATATAGATATATCTATATCTAAAAATAGATTGTTCGTTCAGTCGATCTGGGATCTCCATCCCTAGTGCTGACCCTAGTTAGGTAGGATAAGGGTAGGAAAGTTATGATGTCGTGGAATGACTTATGATGAAGTTAGTTGAAAAAAAAAATAGCCGTTAGGGGGCGCTAATGATCTATACATTTTTGTTGTAACAGGACGCTGGCGAACGAGGACGCCGCCGAGGGTTTCAGATACGGACTGGAGTGCCTCTTCCGGTTCTACTCGTACGGGCTCGAGAGGAAGTTCCGTCCCGAGCTCTACCAGCACTTCCAGATCGAGACGATGGCCGACTACGAGAACGGTTAGTATCTCTTCTCATCATTGAGGTGGCAACCATCACACCCAGGCAGACCGGGGTTCCTAACGTTTTTTTTTTTAACCCAGGGCAATGGACTATGTAACATTCATCGAGCAGTGTTTTTTTTCCTCCTACTTTGAAATCACCACTCTTGAAACGTGTGAATCACTCGCGGTACATTCTGTCACTCCAGCGTCCTGTTTGAGAGCACTCGATGAGCCGCAACCGTAGGATTTTTAAAATGGAAACACGGGAAATCATAGCGAAGAACGAGAATTTCGCTCGAAAACTGACATTCCAGATCGAGGATAATTTGTCGATACGTTAACAGATATCCAAACTCCCGAACCACTTTTTGTTCGTCATCCCGTTGTGACTATTTAATCGGGCAAAGCTTTTATATGACTTCGAAATAGATGTTTTTTTTTATATCATAGGAGGCAAACGGACAGGTGGTTCACCTGATGTTAAGTGATCATCACCAGGGGTGTCGCAAGTGCCTCCCGAACAACGACTTCTTGCCCTTTATAGGCTCAACTATCTGTACGAGTGGCGCTAGTGTCAATGATCCGGTCACTCTCTCGGACTTATTGTAGCGGTACCGGAATTAGATAATGCGCCCGTTTTAAATCGTTTTATTTAATACTAGCTACGGCCCGCGACTTTGTTCCCGTGGAATAGTTATTTTGGGTTAACGCTAACACGCAGCGATAGCTCTCAAAAGGAAAAAAAACCCCGATTTCGAAGCATTCTTCATTGGTGCTCCGCTCCTATTGGCCTTATCATGATGATATATACACTATAGCCTTCCTCGATACATAAGCTATCTAATACTGAAAGAATTTTTCAAATTGGATCGGTAGTTAATAAGGTTTATAATATTCGCATACTCGTAGATTAGTACTTTTCTCTCGTACTTTCCTCGAGTCGTCATTCAAATTACAAGGACTTTTGATAGAGTGGACCGATTTGGAATGAAACAAAAACTAAGTTACTCCCGAGGATATGCTTTACGATTTTCTTCTGAGGGTTTATTGTGAACCCAGTACTTTAGCAGTGATGCATGTACATACAAACAGACAGACAGACATTTCTAAAAATGATTAAAATGTATTACTTATTCCTAGACACCAATTTTTATCGTGGAAATCGAAAAAGTACAGACACGTTAGATTTACATTCTTACTAGCGGACCGGGCGGACGTTGTCCTGCCTTGAAAACAAAAAAAATCCTAAAAGTCGATCGCAGCGCCACCTACCGGTTCCAATTGTGAATCTAAACCATTCACGGATCCACTCGAACACGCACAAAAAATTTCATCAAAATCGGTCCAGTCGTTTAGGAGGAGTTCAGTCACATACACACGCACACAAGAAATATATATATTAAGATTATGTGTATAGATTTTAATGTTATAAGGCCAAATTAAATTATTAAAATTAATTACAAAAATAGAAATCATGACAGTAGTAATGGTAAGGTAATAGCATTTACATGCCAACAGATAATTGGTATTACCGTCATCGGTGAAAAATATTAATCCCATTCATATAAGAAGTTGTAGCTAACTCATTTGTGTTTATCCCATCCAGGTCAGCTGTACGGCTTGGAGAAGTTCTGGGCTTTCCTGAAATACTACAAGCATGCGAGCGCCCTCCAGGTCGATCCCAAACTCCAGGGCTACGTCACCAAGTTCAAGAGCATCGAAGACTTTCGCGTTCTTGAGGTAATTATTTTGTCATCTCCGCTCACTTAAATGACCAAGAACATGTGATATTGTGTTAGGGTATCTTAGACTGGATCGAACGAGATCTTACAGCCGGTTCCAATAACCGGTCTATCTATAATTGACAGTTAAAATAACTAGTTGAGCTATCTAGCATCCAGTTTGTCCGTTTTGATAAAGGATTTTATCTTTCCTTATAAATAACTTTTCTCGTAGGTGGTAGAGCCACGGTGAAGCTATTACTGGTGTCAGCCTAAGTAGGCCGGTTGGCCCAGGGTAGTACCACCCTCTCACACAAAACCGACGTGAAGTAACAGTGCTTGCATTGGTGAGAGTGGCAGAGGCCCACCTTCACTTCCCTTTTTCCTCTCCCCTCCCTTCCCCTCCCCTCCTCCTCCCCTCCTCCCTACTTCCCCAAATACAGGCTGGCAACGCACTTGCAACTCCCCTGGTGTTGCGAATGTCTATGGACAGTGGTGATTACTTAACATCAGGTGACCCACGTGTTCGTTTGCCTTTCCGTTACGCAAGTTATGTTACAGTTTGTTCTTGTCACTTTACGGTATACTGAAAATTAAAAAAAAAAATTTTCTCGACATTGTTTTAAAAAAAATTTAAATTTGTATGCCGCTGTTTGCCGCTAAAAATATAGTGTCCTATTATTATATATTATAGATATATAAATTCATATTCTGTTTCGTAGTTTATTCGAGTATCGAATCCACGATCTTTAAATTCTGCATCATCTGAGTCTGAATTAGGTACACCGGCTTTATACATTTCAATATCCTTAACATCGATTAACAGATGCATTAATTTTTATTAAATTATACTATTTAAGAATCCTTCAACAACATATTATCCTCCAAAATCGGGCGACGGACGAAATTCAAACAAAATATAATTTGAACAAATGACAGTTAAATTCAAGAATTATATTGAAACTCTTTACGTTTTGAAGTGAAACTTGCTTTGAGACGGTATGATTTGGATTTTATGAAACGATTAATGCATAAGGTAAAACAGATGTATATACCAGGAGACTGTTTAAAGTTTAACACCCTTCAATCCTTTTATGGTTTATGGTCACATTTATTATATAAAATAATAATATCAACACAAATACTCATAAACAACAAAGAGAACCTTAGTTAAAGTTTGTTTTGAAACTTTTAAAAGTATGGGAAATATATTTTTAAACGTAAAAAACTCACACCTAAGTTCAATGGACAACATTATAGGGGCGCTTTTCAAGGTTAATCATTACGTAACTGCTTATCGCGGGAATGCCCACGGTCGAACAAAGGGAAGCCGGGCGCCCTTCGAGGTGCGGAACGCGGCCTGGAGTACGCGACAGGGCGTCATTCATTCGCTTCCGTATTTATTAGACCAAATCGGTTTTGCGTAAATCACCAGTTAAAGACCGGCAACGCACTTGCAACTCCCCTGGTGTCGCTAATGTCTATGGACGGCGGTGGTCACTTGCTATCAGGTGACCCATATGTTCGTTTGCCACCTATGATATAAAAAAAGTTTTCTTTTTCTCTAAATAATTAGGTCCAAATATTAAGCGCCTATTCTTTAATGGATTTAGAACGAGAATCGAGTAATGATTATCCTGTAAAAATATTGCTGGCGACTAACCAGTCGCGCTGTACAGGTTTTACGCAGTGAGAGAATGTACTAGTATACTTTTAATGTTCTCGAAATATATACAAAGAGAGGAAGAGAGTGTGGAACGTTGTAATCTATAGCACATTATTTTCTATTGGATCGTGGTGACTATCGAACACTTTTAAAAATTATACTGTGTTGTATATTATTAACATATATTAGAATATTAAAAAAATAATGCCAATAACTAATGTTTACTACCTTCATAATGTATTCATCTCATTTTTTTCAAATTTAATCAGTATACTAAGTTTCACTTCTAGCGCATGTGAACTCACACTTGATTTTTTTCTATTAACTTGCTTAACTATGGTAAGTGATAGACCCTCCGGCGTGTAATTTATAAGGAAAGGTATGATTCTTTATCCACTATATGTGGTAATCGAGATGAATAAACTTGCCGATAGGATAGCTCAGTATTAGCCAGTTATAGGTTATTGGAACCGGCTGTTAGTGCTTTTCATTTACCGTTCATAAAATCTTGTGTTCGTATCGTTGAAGCGTTGTATATGAATGTGTATGTGTGTCACAGCCGCAGTTGAACGAGCTGTTGGCGTCGCAGGGCCCGCAGGCTCCGGGCCGCGGCCCGCACGCTCGTCCCTACGACCGGCACCGTTCCGTCTCCGAGAGCGAACGGGTGCCCCATCGACACAGGAACAACTTCACGTCAGTACTAATTCAATATTACTATAAAAACTTAATCTAACTTTACGGTAACTCTATGAATTTGACCTTGAGAATATAGTACATAATAGTTATATATCGTTCACTTTCTTGGTAAAACTCTTTGGTAATTGTTTCTTGAAATTTATATTGTTAATAGAAAAACGTTCTACGAGTCTTTCAGTAATGTAAACCAATGTTTATCAAACTTTTTCTTTTCTTTAGCCCCTTTAGTGTGAAGAAATATTTCGCGCCGCCCCCCCCCCCCCCACCCGTTGCTTTTCTTTCGTGTATTTTATGTTATGACAGACATTCAATTTAACATATTTATTCATTTTTATAATTAGGGTTCATATAAGAGTTCTCGTGAGTTTCTTTTGTTTATTTAATACAAATGATTATGCCCTTTAATTAACATTTTTCTTAACAGATCTTTAAAACTTTGTTTGTTTTTACTGTAGTAGCTTTCCCAACCTTTTGCAACCCCCCTAAAGTGGCTTCGCCAACCCCTTGGGGGTCGTGACCCACACTTTGAAAATCACTGATGTAAACTAAAACTTCTAAAACTAAAATAATCTGTATAGTAACAATCAATAACAGATAGCAGCATTTTCGGTTACTGCAAAATCATATGCTTATTGTAGTTACGAGGTTCACTTACAAAAAGAGGAATATACCTATAACATGCATATCCGATATACACGTATGTTGTGAATCATGCAATCTCAATTGTGTGATTCACAAGCGAATATTTGTATGAATAGCTTAGAATAGTTTAGCTAAGTCAGATCCGGGATTTCGGTAATAGCCCAAGCCGAGGTGTGCCGTGCACCCTTGAGCATGTTACCTAAATAAAATCGGTTGAGCGCCTTAAGCGCTCGCCTTGGTAGTCCGGTGAAGCTGTAAAGACCTTGCCAGGTCAATAGTATAGTCGGTTCGAGCAAAAAAAAAACCTATAATATGTATTGCATGTAGACTGAAAAACTACAGTAAATTCTAGCCGTATTCTTGAAATGAATACATAAGTTCATTAAATTGATGACATACCTCAACCAAGTCTGAAATTCTGTATGTAATGTGACAAAGGAATAACGTTAATCTTCTATATATATATATGAGATTCCCACCTATATATTGACTCATCACGATGTCTCTGGAACCATAAGGCGTAGCGACTTGAAATATCGTAGGAATATTCCTTTCGCCGAGTAGAGGTCAGCTAAGAACGGATTTTACGAAATTCCACCCACAAGGGGGGTTGCGGGGGGGTAATCAGGGCGGGACAACGTCAGCCGGGCCCGCTAGTGATTATATATACCTGTATTAATAAATCTGTAGTTCCAAAATTATAATTATTTTTAAAGAAGACTATTTATTTATAACTTTTCAATGTACATCACCTTTTTGCGGAATAAATTGTCGTGCGCTAAACTTGTTTTGCATCGGTACCGTTGATTAAAAAAAAAATGAGATCAAGGGTCCAGAGTACTTGAACGACCATCTCTGACACGTATAGTTGTATATCTGGATTTATATTTTAAAAGTGTTAATTTTGTAGTAAATATATATTATCTGTGCCCCGCAGACGTGGACAGGGTAACGCGGCCGCGAGCAGTACGGGCTCCGGCGCGTCCAGTGCGACCGCCGCCAACCGCGAGCGGGCCGGCAGCTGCGGCGCGCGCACCGTCCTCGCCGACACACGGACACGCCACGGTACTACGCCCCAAATCTTATTACCCCCTTAATACTCCCTCCTCTTACTACCCTTCCCTTACTATCCCTTCCTCTTGCTACCTCCCCCTTTTTACACCTTCCCCTTATTATTCCCTCTCTTTACTACTCCCTCCCCTTACTATCTCTCTCCTTATTACACCCTCCCATTAATACCCCCTCCCTCACTAGCTTCTCCTTTTATACAGTCATAGTTCTGACTAGTTATTTGATATAACAGTGGATCATATTTAAGCACTCGGTCGTTGTGCTCATATAGATAGTTTTCAGGTTGTTCCGCTTCAATTTGAGTAAAATTGCATTTTGAGAAAGTTCAGTCCGTTATTCGTAGATTTGAATAGTTTTGTTATTTGGTTTCTCATTCCTCTTTACATTATTCTCGATTAGATATCCTTTATAAATCTACCGGCTTCACACCGCGGCTTCGTCCGCGTGCAATAGTTACTTTGGGCTAACGTTAACACGCAACGGAAGCTCTCAAAAGGAGAAAAAATAAACTCCGATTTTGAAATATTCTTCATTGTTGACACGCTCCTATTGTTCTTAGCGTGATGATATATAACCTATAGTCTTCCTCGATAAATGAGCTATCTAACACTGAAAGAATTTTCCCAAGATTAGCGCGTTCAACCAAACAAACAAAATCTTCAGCGTTATAATATTAATATAGATAGAACATGGGAAACGCCTGAGTACTGTGGCTTTATTTGACGGTGTTTCTATATAGTTTTTTACTTATTTGAATAGTTTTCATGAACATTACGATGGTAATTAATTGTTTTTTTTTTAATGTAATCCACAGTGAGCCCGAAGCAGAGATCCGAAGCGCCCCCAGAACTACAGGCGCCTGTCGCAGCCAAGACACAATAACGCGTGCACCAGCCGACACACATAAAACACCGCGTACCAGCTTATCTGTATATACTATATATTAAATATAAACAACAAAAAAAAAAAATTAAATAAATAAACGAAAAAATACAAAAATAAAATTAAAAAAAAATAGAACATTAGTTAAAAAAAAAAAAAAAACGAAGAAAACTGAAGTGTGCTACTTAATAAGTGTAGTTATGGAAGTGCATTTTATATATGTCATATATATAAATGACTAAAATATAGAAATAGTGATTTGTGTTGACGTGACGACTCCCATGTGTCGTGATAATCGGGTGATAGAAGGACCGTGTAAAACATGCGTGTACGTGGAGGTGTTTTTGTTTTTCAAGAAACTGCTACGGTTATAGTGTTTTTGTGGCTGGCGATTGGATACGCAGGCTGCGTGTCGTATGGAGCCTAGGTGAGTGACATTACTATATACTTATGACTAGACTAGGGGAGTTTTTGGCGGGATTTTGGTCTGTAATGTAGTGGATTTTATTTTTTACTAGCGGGCGCGCCAGACGTTGTCCCGCCCTGATTATGAAAAAATCCTTGACAAATTATATACTAAAACGTTCCTCATTAATCACTCTATCCACCGGTGAAAACCGCATGCATATCTGTTCGGTAGTTTTTGAGTTTATCGCGAACAGACAGACAGACAGACGCGCTAGGGGACTTTGTTTTATACTATGTAACTATGTAATGATTCATAATCTTGTGTTACTTGATTCTGTTTATATTGTGTAAAATTGGTGGTGTTTTATGTAATATAGTTAGTGTGCATAAGTGAAGTGAATGGAAAATAATACCACGGACCATGAACTCTGAGATGACACAAAAACTCCAAGGAAAGTTGTAACAAGGTGGCCTCCATCTTGTTAGTTCATTGGGATTATATCGGGAAACTTGTAATATCGATACTCACTTGACAATGGCAGTAATAGTCTACTAGAAGACTGGTTGCCAAAAATGGAATGGAAGAACTTGTAATACTATTAACTACTCGACAATGGCAGTAATAATCTAAAAGATTGGTTGCCAAAAATAAAGATAAATAAAAAACTAGACTAGGCACTACCCAGGACTTCTCAAAAGGAAAAAAAATTTGAAACATTCTTCATTGCTGCACCGCTCCTATCCGGTCTTAACATGATGGTATATAGCCTTCCTCAATAAATGAGCTATGTAACAATTAAAGAATTTTTCAAATCGGACCAGTACTTTCTGATATTAGCATGTTCTAGCAAACAAACTCTTCGGCTTTATAATCATTACATAGTATAAAACAAAGTCCACCAACGCGTCTGTCTGTCTGTCTGTTCGCGATAAACTCAAAAACTACTGAACGGATTTTCATGCGGTTTTCACCAGTCGATACAGTAATTCATGGGGAAAGTTTTGTGTATAATTTGTCAAGATTTTTTTTATAGTCAGGGCGGGACAGCGTCTGCCGGGCCCGCTAGTATTAGTATAAATATGATTTATCCTTTGGGAACATTACCTTATTTTTCTCAACGGAAGATATTTTTAAAACGTTTTCTCTACGGCTGAACTACTCTACTGGTCTTTAGGAAATTTTATATACACATAGTCAGGGGTACAAAATAGGAGTGGCGATTCATAGCAAAAAAAAAAAAAAACTATATTTAAATCGATTCGAATCGTCGTGTGTGGAATCGATTCATGAACGATTGAGGATTAGAGAATTGATGATCCAAAAATCGATCTCTAAATATAAGAGATATTTTTTAAATATAAAAAGAAAAATTATTTTTAAATATAAATATAATCGAATCACAATGTTATAGTATCAGATATCGATTAAC
Source organism: Antheraea yamamai (assembly GCA_036509395.1). Classification (NCBI taxonomy): domain Eukaryota; kingdom Metazoa; phylum Arthropoda; class Insecta; order Lepidoptera; family Saturniidae; genus Antheraea; species Antheraea yamamai. Next base: position 4,198,663 of record AP028452.1, on the reverse strand, counting down.
TGAATCGTTTCAATGATTAAAATCGATAAAAGTAATCGTAAAAGTAAGTTTTTGTGGCAAGTCCGAATCCATGCTCCGTGGTATTATTTCCGATGCAGTTTACTTATGCACAATAACCAAACTATATTGCGTAAAACACCACCGAATTATTACATAATATAGAGCCAAATAACACAAGATTATGAATAAAATATAAAGTCCACTACATGACATTCTAAGATCCCGCCAAAAACTCCATTTTTAAATATTAGATAGGATAGTCGGTACTGAATTTTGTTGTCTATTGTTGCAGCTTCTGTACATCGACAATAAGCAACGCGGCGCTATGACGTCACCAGGCATACATTTACTCGTATTTGATAAATAAGCATGTAAACATAGAATATATATATATTTAAATAAATAATGTTTGCCGAAAGTTTACCGTTGTCGATATTAGGTCCAATGACTTGTATACTAAGGAATGTTCAACAGACATATTTTAATATACAAAAAAAAAATCGATACTTCATCTCTCGGTATCGAGTTAGTTGCGCTGAATTTTGCCAATGATATATATGTAGACCAAAGTTAAGTTTGCTGAAGGACTTTTTACTCGACAGCTGAACTTTCGACTCGCATTGGTTTTTCGATGTCGGCTTCTCTCGATAATGAAGGTTTCGATATCGATAATTAAATCGAATCAATCGATCAAAACAGGGCTGTATAATGTTGAAGAGTAACATAATATGATGGAAATTTTATTTTTACATTCTTCATGTACACATCTGAGATTTATCGACAATTAAATCTAAATTATCGATATCGATAATCGATGACAAAATGGGTTTTTCATTAACGAGACGGTCTCGTATTTTAATGCGTTTTCATATTTTACCGGCCTCTCGCCTGTTTATAAGAATTTTGTAAGTAGTTTTTGTTCGAGATATATTTTGATATTACATATGAATTGAAAGACTTCATCGAACACGATATTAGATATAATAGAAGATCTCTATGTTTCGAAAGATTATAATTTATAATTCAATATTAATTTGACCTTGATCTTTATGTTTTGAAATATAAGGCTTAGTTTCCTTTGCTTTCATTTCTTGTTTGTTAACTTGGGAGTGGAATTTGTAGGCGAATTTTTATTCTTCTATTTGGTATATAATTGTTGGAAAAGGGTAAATATTTTTGAAATTTTAAATAAAACACGTCGTGGCTTTAGAATTCAAAGTGCTGTATTGATCGGTCGAGAGATCGGCGAAGCATGATCATATATATATATATGTATTTATAGGTATGTTTGACATTGCAAATTAATGGACTACGGTTTTTAATGATATCGAAAGAATATAAAGTTATATGTTTTCTCTTTGTAATAATATTAACGTGTGGTATGGGAGGGTGAAGCATGACGCTATAAATAGTACTATTAGTGAGGTTCCATATTCATATAGTTATGTTTTCTATCGATAGTTTTTTCTTCTATGTGATGATTTGACATATGGAATTTTAATTAAATTATTATATACACAAACAGAAAACATTTTTTTTTAATCTTATTAGTTACTTATTGGTATTAATTGATACAACTATTTTCGGGTAATTTTAAAGGGTGCATTGAAGTAAGAATTGCAAACGTAAAAACGGTACAAGCGCGAGAATTTTAACTTATTTATGATTTTATACAGTGTTGTTTACTACGTTACACATGTGTTTCGCATCTGCCAGGCGTCCCGTGACGGCTCAATTTTTCTATTAAATATATTTTGAATCATGTATTTCTCAATGTTTGCAGAATGTTATTTTAAAATTTTATTTAATTACTCTCGCTATCATTTTGTATACGTTTAATTTATGACATGATTGTGTATTCCCTGAAACACGCTTTCACATAGCACTAATACTAAAACTGTATATTGTCCACTCCTACTTGTTACGAGTTACGGATTTTCTCGTGACGGCGTAACGAAAATCGTAACGGCGATGCATTTTGTCCCCTCACATACCGCGTCTAACTAAAGAAGTTTAACTATTATGTTTATTGAATTACTAACAGGCTGTTCTGAACGATCATTGAATTGAGATCAACGTATCACTCGTCCTTGTGTCTCTTAGTTATTATTTCTAGCGTCGTTCTTAACACTTCCATCGTACATAAATAAATTCTAATACAATAAATAATGTTACTAGCTTTCTTTTTTTTGTTCATAGAAATAAGATTTTCTTCGGTAGCAACACTGTTTCTTTATTTTTTTTTTAATTATACACGTGGTGCTCCCGGTCTTTTTAGTGTGCGTTATTATGAGCGTTTTCAAGTGTCTGGTGATTGTTTTCTTTTTTCGGGGTTTTACATCGAGGTCGATGGTCAGTCGGTCGCTTGTTAGTGTATTTTTTTTTAAACGATTTAACACTGGCTAGTGTTGGACGTGGTCGATTTGAATAGTCACATTTTCGTATCGATTGCTTTGGGATTATCGACAAGAGGTTCACATTTTCTGTCTCATTCCTATTTTGGTCTGTAGTATTACAGTTATTACTGGATATCGTTGGGGTTATTTTAGGCTGGTAATAATTGATAGTTTTTGGCACAACCTGGCAATATTTTTTCATATAAATTATCTCTTGTTCAATATAATATTTTGCTAACAAGGGACCGCCTCGTTGACCTTAAAATTAAATTTATTGAAGCAAACACCTGTACAGTAGAGATATTGTATCTTATAGTAGAATGATATTAATACATTGAAAGAAGTTCGAATGACGAACGTGACGGATTTCAATGACGAGGAAAAATAATCGAAAACGTAACAAAAAGTTTTTACACTTTAATAATGATTCGTAAGTAAAAAACTCTTTATTAGAAACTCTGAGGTTAATATTCCATTAAACACACGAGTTTGTAGTTCTAGGACTTTACTAGCAATTTGCACGCGATTCCGTTCGCTTCAATCACTATTTAAAATTTAAATTAGGCTCCTCATTAGTGGGAGATTATATAAAAACAAATGGATAATAATTACATCGCTATATGCTACCGCTGTGCCATTTATTGGCAGGTTTAGTAAAGTGATAATAGCATTAAAGTCTTCTCCGTGACAAAATAACTAAATTTCATATTGGTTATCAATTTTTTATGTATATTAAATTAGCTTTTTTATGTCATAGGAGGCAAACGAACAGGTGGGTCATCTGATGTTAAGTTATCACCACCGTCCATAGACACTAACAACACCAGGGGAGTCACAAATGCGTTGCCAGCCTGTATTTGAGGGGAAGGGGGGTGAAAGGAAGCGGTGAGGGGAGGGGAAGGGAGGGAAGACGGGCGGGCCTCCGGCGCTCTCACTGACCAAACGAAACGGAACAATGCAAGCACTGTTATTTCACGTCGGTGTTTCTGGAGTCGGGTAGTAGTACCCCGGGCGAACCCACCCATTCACGCTGAAATCAGTAATGGCTTCAGCGTGTCTCTACCACCTATAAAAGCTAGCTAGATGATCCCCACCCGGTTTTTTGAATATTAAAAAAATGACAGGTTGTCAGTCGAATCCAAACAATATTCTAGAAACATCTATGAAAAGTTCTACATCGAATGGTCTTAATCCTATGCCGATAAGTAGAATAGTTTTGATTTGATTGACGTCCAAATGAACTGTAACTTCATCATATATGGATGTGGCAGTGTTCATTATACTTTAACAGCTTCATTGATTCTGCTGATTTTTTTCTTTATGAACACTACATTGGTTTTTAGTTATATTTGTACTTTTTTTTTTTGCGGTAGACTTTGGTATTACTTTTTTTCCTCTTTCCTCCCTCTTTCCTCTTCTAGATTGCTGTTATTGAGTTTTTTTTTTTGTTTTTTTTTTTTTTGATAATTTTTTGGGCTTATAGTACATAATAAAAATTATAATCCCAAATTGTCAGCCTCTCATCATCGCAATTGTTTTTATATAGTCGTAAATGATTAAAGGTTGTCTTAATCTGAGTGTAATTTCATAATAAAGGCTTGTGTGTTTACTGGAATCGTCTGTCAATAGTTAAATGTATCTATGTTTCGATTATTTCGCCTCGGAAGGTTGAAACCGTCGGGAAAGACTGGCTAAAAAAAAAATGTTTATAAAGTTAATAACTGCATGTGTAAAGTTTCCTTTTTTTTTCTTCTTAAATTTATAATATATGACATTTCCTTCAGACCTTATTTCAATTTATTAACAAAAAAAAATGACATACGCGATGATAACGCGGTGATATCATTTGGTATCTCCTAAAATTACAACTGGCTATCGACAAATTTAAAATAGTCGGGAAACCTTTTTTTCTAGACTGCGACAATTATTTTTTTTTTATCGATTACCGTATTTAATCGATTGTAAAATGGACGCGTTGATATTAGTTGCAATATATGTAGTTTTTTAAATCTTTTTTTTGGGTCTGCCTTGTATACTGCCATGAGATATATTATGACACAATTGAGCACACACACAAACACACAGACAGACACATGTATAGTTTATTATTGTCCACTATACCGTGTTATGTAGATTGAATTTAAAATTGTAACAATATCGAGATGAGAACGTGGATTGATTTGTCTTTGATGTCTCTTAAGAGGAATCTATTGTGAGTTTGAATAGATATCATAGATATACTTGATACAATTTTAAATTTATCTCAGTAAATTAAGAAGCAGTGCCGGCGTCTAGAAACTTCGGCGAACTGTAACGAAACGCCGGGCATTGCTGTGTGACGTCACTAACTTGCTCAATGTATTTTGTTTCTACGTGTGTATAGGTTTACTACTAGCAGATTCGGTTACGCGGATTGGTTGCGATTGCTTCATATGTCTAAATATGTGTATATTGTTACATAGAAAAAGTGTACACCCAACACGATGCATATATTATGGATTTCTCGTGTAAGTCTCGCATCTCTCTTAAAGAAAATTGAACGCGGTTTGACAATGAATTCGTACCAAAAACGATGTTGTATCGCAACAGTCGGTTTTTGATGCTAAATGTGTGAAATTCCATCCATAAATTACGTCATATTGTGTCATGACTCTTGGTGGCCCTCCCCCCAGCTATTTTGCAGTTTTATATTTAGACATTATTGAATTAAAGTATTTTTTATGTAATCGACAATAAATAATAAATCAAACATAACTTTTGGACATTGGTTCTAATTCAGAGCTTCAAAGGCAGCTTGTCGTGACATCGTAAATAAAACGTTTCGAATAAAGAGAATTTCTATATTCAGTGAAGTGATTTCAATAATAGTTTTCATTTTATAGATTTATACATATGACTTCATATTCCCCCGTTATCATTTTATTCCCTCCTCAATGTGTGACATAATTTATGGATTGTCTTGAGTTTTTTTTTTGTTTTTCCTATAAACTATGCTTTTTTTTATAGATTTTTGCATTTATCCTCTACCCTCGATGCGAATTGAAATTGGAGAATCCGGGAATCGATTTTAACAGTCGTAATCAATCCGCGTAACTTGTCGCTGTTACGTTTTTTTAATAATAAATACTGTATATTGCACTAAAATTGTAAACAAAATGGATATCTTAAGGCGTGAGTCGATTATTATTATTATTTTTTTAGTATGTAAGTGTGCGCTTTTTTTTGTTACGGTTTATCTGCGGTGCCGTAGTCATCTGTGAGGCAATTTAGTCGAATAATATATTTATGCGAAACGATTATCGGATAATCGAATGAATTATGTATTATTCATATTAATGATATAGTATACGATGTGATTTGAATATCGATATAGAATCTTAATCGAGTCAAGGTAAATTCCTTATAACTATTCGACACCGCAGCTGAAACGTTTTATCCTATTTCGTAACTATTAGACATTAACTGGAATATATATATATATAAATTATTTGTAACGTCTAGTTGATGCCAAGATCGCTTCTGTATTGTGTGTACACTTATGAAAAATAAATAGTTCCTATACGTTATGCATGGTTTAGGTTTTCGTGTTACAAGGTGGAAATGGGCCTTTCAAGTGTTACGTAAGCACTAAAGGGGGGGGGGGAGTGAGGGGTCTTCGATTTGCTTATTTTTAATGACATGAGGGATGTGTAGGTCTGATAAGTGATGCGCGCGGTCTTGTACGCTGAGCTCCCATCGCCCTAGTAGCGAACCACTATAAGTTAATTGCTCTATATACAATAAATTCCTTATTTCTCGACTTGTTAACTGCTGCCGAAAAATCAATGAGGAAACCAGAGCAGATTAAAAATACTTATATAAGTGTTGACCTAACGAGGGGGAAAGAGCATAGCTTAGTTTTGCTGAAAAGGGGAGAGCATAGCTTATTTTTGCTAACAAGAGGGGAGAGTATAGCTTACTTTTGCTGACAAAGGGGGGAGGCGGTCGGATATTACAAAAAATTCTGCTTACGTAATGCTCGAACGGCCCCCAAACGCGACACAGAAATCGGATATTTAGTGACAGTTCCACTTGTGTGTAGTGGGAGGATTCATTGAAGGAACTCTAACTACACACATCTAGTAATAATTTGGAGGTCAATGATTTTACGTGTCCCGACTATAGGACACATGGCGTTAGACTCGTCAAAACGTTTTCTGGTTTGCAACTTATCGGGAGTAGTTCTCGCGGGGAGGTTTGTTAATTATTAGGCAAGCGACGACTGCCAATTGATTGACGGTCGCCGTCGGCTTTTGATTCAGCACTGTGACCTTATCGGTTTACAGTATCATCTGCGTAAGTGAATCCATCCAACAGACGAATAAAAATAGGGGTAAATGTTATTGCATTCTTAAGTTCACTCGTTTGTAACAATATTTATAATGGATTTGAAGGGTATTTTAGTGGAGAATTATTGTTTTTTTTTTTTTTAAAAAGGCTCGGCAAGATAACTGCACTATACCTGGAAGGGAAGTTCGGTACAGTCCAAAAAAAAAAACACCGATTGTCGGTGTTAGATAACAGCGGCAGTCGTTGCCATCATGCCGACGTGCAAAAGTGCGTTTTCACGCCTCGTTTGAAGGACCCTATATCGTGAGAGGAAGGAAACCCATTTGCATAGCACAACAAAGATGAGAATTTTCGGACTTCTTTGCTCATGTCGGGAGAAGGAAGTCAGTTGACAATAAACTGGGGTAGTCCTTTAAAAACAATGGCAGCCCTCCGACGGTTGTGAAATTTGGATTCGAGAATGACTGGATACGATTTCTGTGTCGTTATTTATGAAACTATCTTTTGAGTTAACCGTCCCTAGTAACTAGATTCTCGGTAACCTTCGTAAGTTGAACAGAACTTGGATGTAATTAAAGATATCGAATTAGTTATTATCATGAAGCGATCCAGAGCTGGTATTGCGGTGTCGTATCGCTTTATTCGATTGCGTTGGAAATTGTCGTATTTATTAAAAATGGTAAAATGTCAATCACAGCCCTATGCCGATCACTAGTTCAGTTCAGTAATTTTGTAGTGATTGGCCCTCAAAGGAACTATTGGAATGGTATTACTGTATATACCTATTGTTCATGTGGTTATTGCGGTATTATAGTCGTGGAGTCAGTAAACGTAATGCGTTTTCCCGTACCTTATTTTCTATCGGCTGGAAGTAGACAGTGAAATGCAGTGATATACAATACAAAGGGTAACTTACCCAATTTCTTCACATTTCTGCAACACGCTGTATAAATTCGAGATCACGTCTATGCATAATAAATTATCAAATGTCTACGAATTACGAAGTTAAAACTTCTGAGGCTATTTTGATACTCAGTTAAATGATATAAGAAACCTTTAGAAAAATTCCAAATTGTAATGTATTGTTTCGTTAAATGCAGTGCGTTAAGGAGATACGACACGGCGATCTGACGTCACGCGACGACAAATTTATTGTTAAGTTTTTTTTTTTTTAATTATTACATCCGTCGATTGTTGCAATTTTTTAAATCGTAAGTACGCCAAAGGAGAAGACGACGTGCTGGAAAGTATATGAATAAAAAAAATTATAGGGTATTGTATAAATGAAAAATATACAAAAAAAAAATGTCTTGCTACCTAGTAGATAAGTGCTCTGTATATTTAAGATTCATAATTTTTTTTTTTCGGGCATAAATAATTCTTGAGAAATCTGTTTGGTTTTCCAGTGGACTTAAATGCGTTCGGTTGTCGTTTCATTTTTTCCCGAAATTGATTTAAAAATAAATAAAAATTGGTTGTTGTAATATATATATATATATAAAATATGCTTAGATTGTTTGGTAATTTAGTCAGTATATTATAGGTATGCGTTGGTTTGAATTAAGTTTTTCTAGGATGCTTGCTTGCGTCGGTCGCGGCGGAGGGCTGTGTACATCTCTTGAATTGTGGAACTAAGGTGTATTATTTTTTTCAAATTTTCACAATGTAGCCTTGGTTAAATATGAAATTATAGCATTTTTATCTCTCACGCCGTCGACTCTGATGCTCCCTAAGGCTGTAAGTTATACACTATATACATATAATTATATTGATAAATAAATTAATAATAAAAAAACATTTGTATGTTTGATTTGATATTCTTAGTTAAGATCCTTTTGTATTTGATGTTAAATTGTCTTTTAATTATGTTTTTTTTATGTCATTGCAGGCAAACGAACATGTGGGTCACCTGATGTTAAGTGATCACCACCGTCCATAAACACTAACTATACCAGGGGAGACGAAAGTGCGTTGCCAGCCTGTGTTTGGAGGAAAGGGAGGGGTGAGGAGAGGGGAGCGGAAGGGTGGTGGGCCTCCGGCGCTCTCACTGACCGAACGAAACGTAACAATGCAAGCACTGTTACTTCACGTCGGTTTTCTATGAGAGGGTGGTACTACCCCGGGTGAGCCGACCCATTCATGCTGTAACCAGTAATAGCTTCACCGTGGCTCTACCATCTACTAACTTTGTTTTAGCATGTGACAATTTCACGTATTGATAAATTACATGGTATAAGATGGTGAACATGTTGAACTTGGAGGGGAATTGCCTATCAAGTGAAATTATCAAAATACATTTCTAGGTACTTTGCAAGTTGAGGGTTACATACGTTACTTTGCACTTCCGCCTGGAATTGATAACCCGCTGTCACGTCTCACTGCAACAAAATAAGAACAAGTAATTACAATGCGCCCTTGGTCTACGGCTTTTCCTTTTTGTTGTTTCAGTTACTTTTTCAGGTGCACGTCGCGCAAATAAAATCAAACGTTTTTTATTACAGTGAGGTGTGACAGCTGCGAATCAGTTCCAGGTGGAAGTGCAAAGTAACGCCCACTATATTATTTAAGTATAGAGTTCTAGAAAGTAACGCGTTCCTCAAAAAAATGACTTTTCGTACAAAATATAGTCTGGTAAAAAATGTTAATTTGTTGATACGGGGTCGGCTAATAAGAATAAATACAGACGGCTTCTAATTAGTCGGTGCTGTTCTCCTGCGAATTTCGCTATCGTTGTTCGGAGTTTTTTTACAGTGAAAATCCGTTGTTATTGCTTGAATGGATCTGAGACATGTGTGGTGAATTACACCATCAAATGACCGCCAAATATTTACTATCACTTTTGTTTGTAAACTTGGCTTTAGGGTGTTGGGACATTTGACCTGGTGTCAGCCAATGTGTTCTTCTATGATTGTTGTAAACAATCCATTATTCGTTACATGTTATAGTTCGGTCCAAAACCCCTTAATGTCTGTACTGGTTTAATAAGGAAAGGCAGAGTTAAATGATCCATGAGGCATCCATTTTTCTAGTTATTAATTTCCTTCAAACTTTGGATTATTGTGGGTATGCTTACGTAAAACCATTCCGCTAATTCCTTGCTACTTTGGTATGGATGGGGTTACATTATAACCTTCAATTCAAGGAAGTTTCCACTACGAATTTAGTTAAATCAAAAACGCACCGTGTGTTCGTTACTACTATTCATTGTTGCGTTAGTCCCACATAGGAACTCTTATTGGAAAAAAATCTGTTTTTTGCTGCATCCATCTTCACTTTCAAAGCTAAATGTTAAAACAATAGAAAATCAAACAAACAAATGAAAAATATATTCGGAGTACAAATAAGTATTCGAGGTTTTTTGGCAAAAAAAAATAAAACGAAAGAACGGTAGTTTAAATTTGGTCGAAGTATTGTCTATCACTAGCAACTACCTTTCCCATCTTTCAGACAGCGATCGGATTCCACGTTTGAAGAACTCCTTATCTTTTGAAGCTATCCACGAATCAAGCCAATTTTTGATATCTCTATATGATGTGCACCGCTGCTCCGAAAGAGAATGTTTCATTGAACGGAACAGATGATGGACGGCGCAATGTCTAATGAATACGGCGGGTGGGGTAGTATTTCTCAACCAAGTGCTTTCAAATTGTTTTTCACCGGAACCGCTATATGCGGACGGGCATTATCATGTAGAAATGTAGAATAATAAATTTGTCGTGCCTGTAGTAGTATTGAGGGCGTTTTTCCTTCATAGCTCGGCTCAGTTCCATCAATTGTCTTCGGTAGCAACTCGTAATACCCCACACCCAGCTGAGCCCCCAAATACACAGCATGACTTTTTTCCATGAATTCCAAACTCGGTTTTGCTGTAGATGTTGACACGTGGCCAGGTAGTCCCTGTGATTTTCTTCTTTTTAGATTATCACAATTTATCCACTTTTCATTACCAGTGACGATTCGATGTAAAAAACATTTTTTTTGTGCCTAGCTGATAGCATTTCACTCATGCATAATCAGCGTTCAACATCTCTCGCCTTTAATTCGCATGTAATCCGATTACCTTGTTTATGAAACATTCCTAACGATTTTAAACAATATGAGACTGCTTGCTAAGTGACTTCTAAAGTAAGTGCAAGTTTATTTTGTGTTTGAGACGAATCTTCCTCCGATAATTGCTCCAATTTTGCATGCTCGTAAATTTTTGGCCTTCCACTGCGATCTTTGTCTTTCACGTCAAAATCACCGTTTTCAAACTTTCGAACCTACTCTCGACATGTTCTCTCATTGAAGGCAACCTCATTATATGCTTCTACGATTAATCGATGCGCCTTAGCTGCAGATTTTTTAATTAAAGGAGTAAATTAAAAATTCCCGCGATTAAAGCTTATTCGGCTCAAATTTAGACATTTTTGGATTTTAAAAAAATGTCGCTAACACGAAGTTAATAATATGCAAGGGTTATATTGCTCTTGAAAAAGCAACCTAATTTTGAAGCTGATCTGCGAATTCTAACGTAAGCCTCGAGTCATGCCATCTCTCTCAAAACAGCGGTAACTTATTTGTACTCCTCATATATATTTTTAACAATATATAGTCTTCGTTTGAAAAGAGTTTCAATCTGAAGTCTCACATCATAAATGTTTAATTTTGATTCAAATTGGCAAGTGTGTTATAGACCTACCAGAATCTCATGGAAAATAAGGAAATGAAAATTTGTAATAAGCAATACTAGGGTATCTAATTGGATTAAATCGCCTTTAATTTAGTATTAATATACCGTAATATCATTAATCTAAAACAGAGGTGCCCAGACTTTTTTTCTCATAGGCCACCTAAAAAATTTAGCTGCCCCCTGCAACTACATTTCTCCCATATTCCGAAAACTCGACAAAAAATGTGAAGATTACATCTAACTATGGAAATTAGCGTTCATGTAAGTCATGTAAGTAAGTGTACACTGGCGGCCAACTACTTAAGACCGCTCATCTCAAATACATACGAATAAAGATTTATTTCATTTCACAAGACTGAATGTTAGCTCGGATCGTGAAAATTCAATATTGCGTAACACAATTGTAAGATATAAATTTTCTTTTAAACGAATTTCAGTCATTATTATAAATAATACATCCTTTTTTCAGATTTTAACGACGGACATCTACTTAAGACCGGTACTAAATAATACTATAAGTTCAAACTGGAGTGAATATATTATTGTCTGACTTAATAGTATATTTAATAACGCGTTGTTCTCCCTTGCCGTATTACTTCTTCGCACCGGCGCGACGTAGCATTGACTCTATTAGTCGACGGCAACGCTCGACCGATATTTTCGCCCATGCTTCCTCGATGACGATGACTACCTCGTTCAAACTTTTGGGTTTTTTCTCGATTTTATTTGCGTATCAATCCACAACATCTAGATTGGATCAAGGTTTGGAAATTGAGATGGCCACGATAAAACTGATACTTATATTTTAACTCTACGGACAATATGCTTCGAATCGTTGTCGGCTTGTAGGATCTAATTTTCCGAGAGGTGATAATTCGTGAATGGCGGTAAAATGTCATTCAAGATGTCCAAGTACACATATTGGTCCATTGTAGCGTTGATCCTATGGATAGGACCAACCCCATTAAGCGTCATGGCTCCCCAAACCATTACAGATCCTCCTCCGCCTTTCACGATATTTTTTACGCATTTTGGAGAAAACTCTTCATTAACTCTACGTCGAACGTATGATTTGCCATCACAGCCCATTTGAATGAATTTGGATTCGTCAGTGAACACGACTTTAGACCATTCAGCGACTGTCCAATACCCATGCTCTCTGGCAAATTTTAATCGCAGTTTCCTGTTCCGTTCAGAAATGAGATGCTTCTTCCGCGTTACTCGTCCCATTAATCGGGACTCATTTAATCTCCTCCTCACTGTTCGGATGCCGATCTTTTGTGAAATCGCAGCACCAGCTTTTCGCGAATTTGTCCTGCCGTTTTATGTCGTTCGGCTTAAAAAATTCGGTGAAGTACTCGATCCTCTCGTCTTGACGTTTTTCGCGCTCTTTGATTCCTCGGCACTCTCCCCACAGAACTTGTTTTATTAATGAACTGTATTGCTTGCACACAAGCGGTTTTTGAAGTTTTCAACTTTTTCGTTATCGCGGCGAAGGTATGTCTTTCGTCTTTCAATAATTTTATTTGAATTCTCTGGTCAGACGTTATTTTCTTCCCCCCCCCCATTTTCCCCTTTTTACAAACTTTTTTTTTTATTTCCTTCCCTTTTTTTTTTTTTTTTTTTATCTCGGTAAAGTGACTGTACTGTGCCTGATGGTAAGCACAGTACAATCCAAAAACAATCGTGACCACCGAAAGACATACTATCCATCGCCGGTCGCCGCTGTCATGCCGGCCTGAAAGCGACCCAGTCAGGAACAGCCCCCCCCGGTTGCTGGATATACACCGGCTGATCCCGGAACGCTACACGCCCAAACGTGCCACTATAGCGGGTGTTCCACTTGGTGTACGGTGGTCGCGATCCAGTCGGGTACAGACACCCTACCACCCCGCAAAACTACTACTATCTCAAGGACGGTCATATCAAGAAAGGTCTCTAAGAATATCTATAGAAACTGATCGGTCTTAAATATATGACGTCTCAGGTCAGGACTCAGGTCGATAAAAAAAGTTGTTTAGATTTAGGTAAATGCGTTTATTAATCATAAACATAAAGTAACTTTATTCCGAGCTGAAAAATAATTCTAAGTACTCTACTTGCATATCTCTTTCTTCATCTGAGGAAGATGACGAAGACACAGAAGTATTTATAATAAATCGCTCCTCTTGCATTTATATTACTCTATCTTGATTAATGAAATCATGTTCATTTTTTATTACGTGCTCGCAAAATCTTTGCCATTCATCTGCACCAATTTGTGAGAAAGTTTCCCCTGTTAATGATTTGATATCACTTGCATGCCTATTAACGTTCTTCGAGGCAACTTGCTGCTTCATTATATCCCATTTTTATTGGATTCAGAGTGTAATGGAAGATGGAATCCTTAACTTCATGACCGTGATATTTAAAAATTTCATCAATCTCATATATAGGTGGAGCGGCACCAAACAAATTTTTTTTTTTCTAGACCTGTGTTATATCCCATATTATTTCTATTAGATTGAGAGTGCAATGGAAGCCTTTACATTTAATGACCGTGCGATTTAAAAATTTCATCATTCTCATATATAGGTGGAGAATCGTTCGTTGTACTGCTTCAAGCAATTGACACTTATGCCAACTATCTTCATAATCAATATTATTTGTTAACAGCCATTCTTTAATATCAGCTATACGCTTGGCTTGTGTGGGAGGTTGATTCAAGTGTACAGAATTATAACTTGCGTTATCCATTACAATCAGAACAAGTTTCATAAGATTTGGTATTAGTATTTCCGTGATACATTTTTTAAAAGTTATTTTGGTTCATATCATGATAGTAGTCAGCCGATATACTTTTTGACCTATATATTAGTCAACAATTGGGCACAAAACCGTTTTCGCCGCCAGCATTCACAATAATCCATCTTGACCCTGCTGAAATATTTTTAGACACGCCTAGAATATCTTTACTTTGCCAACACTTATTTACAGAATATGAATCGTGTATATAGCTTTCGTTTAAAAAAAACTATGTCTAGTTTGTCAGGTGCTTATGATTCACGATTCAACTTCATACGCTCTAGATATCTGAATATCTGTATCGTGATGTCTTGACGCTCTATCAAAATAGTTCTTTTTGATTGGCACTTTACAAATTCAAAGCGAAACGTAGAAACGTAACTACAGCAAATAAAATAAGTAAATACATATATGTGATACCTTAATGATTCCCTTCCTCCTTCGAAATGAATATCTTCAATGAAGAGTTTGTAATAATTTACTCACGGCTGGAATTTCTTTCCGTACAGTATAAAATTCCTTTATATCGGATCACATATAAATATAAACTATCCAGAGATTATTTTATCCCCCTTTCCTATTTTTACCAGGTGTACAGAACACACATCCGTTACTCTTCCTTTACCAATAATTCTTCGTATGGTAGAAGAAGAAACCCCTGTAAGTAATAGTTCAATAACGGAGCAGGATAGTACACAATATAATGATACTTAGTTGATTTCATTAAGGGCTTTAGTTCTTCTTTTAATGTACGAGAACCATAAATAATTTACACACAAAATTTTATGTTTGCAGAATATCAAGAAAGCTGTCAAACTGTTACTTTAACAATTAAAATAATAATAATTGTTTATTCCGAACTTAGAAAATAGTGGAGTAAAAGTGGAATAGTTGCCCCACATTTAGGTTTAGCATTTTTTTCCCAAAAAAATGAATGATTTATGAACAGATTTTTGGTTTTAATGGTACATTGGTCTATTATTTGACATAATTTTAAAAATAATTCAATATAGCTATGCCCGTATTAAAAATAAAGAATAAAAGTTACAATACTAGTTATGAGTATAGATGGCTCTTGTATGGGTTAGATGCCTCGATGGTGATATCAATATGAGGATAGTTGTCGTTAGGTATAAATCAAAGGTCATTCATAATTAAAAATACCTAATATTTTAAAATTTACCAGTGCCACATTACTCTTTGGTTTTAGTTATCACAATGATTAAAATTCTTAGGTCTTTCAAATCAGTTTATGTTGTCTTTTTAAAGGTGTTCATTCGTTTAATACTACTATATTCGTTACAATAATCACTATACATAGTACAATCTTCATGTAACCATTTTTTGCATATGACGCATTGTATCCAATCTGCAGTTGATTTAGTCTTTTCATATTCTTCAAAACATTCTTTGCATTCTGAATCTTTGTGTATGTCTATCTCAGAATCTTCCAAGTTATTTAAAATCATCTCTTCGTCACTTGATTCCTTATGTTTTATTGGTCTTTTGATTGTAGTTTTAATTGAATCTCTTTGCTTTTTTTTATCGAGATCAACATAAATTGGCCGCCTCAAATCGATGTCTAAATCACTTGCATTAGAAATATCCGAGATTGTCATTTCTTCACTTGATTCCCTGTTTATTTTTCTTTACTTAACATTTTTATTTGAATCTTTGTTTTCGAGGTTTGCTACTGATCGTAACTCTTTTTTCTGCACATTAGTTTCAGCTGGCCGACATTTATTTTTGCAAGGTATTCCTGGAGTAGTTTTGCCCTTAACTTTAGATTGCTTTGCTTTGATATTTTCTTTAGTTTTTAAAATAGCAGCTGACTGTTTTCCCCTTTTATGAAATGGTAGTGGAATAATTTGCACCGGTGATCATTCCTGCAAATATTTGCTTGGTGTTTCTTTTTCTGGTTCATTTATATTTATAATATTATCATTCTGTGAAAGAATTGAAGGGCTTGAATTAGCAAGTCTCTTATACGTTTGGTCCATATTAAAGGAGAAACGTTACATAGATTCGGATCTATTTCCATAATGTGTACATTGAATGGACCTGGTATCTCCTCTATAGCTTCTTGCATTTCAACATTGTATTCTGCAGACCCTTGATTACTCAAACAAATGTTGGAAATTGAATAAAAGCTCTCTGGAAGTACAGAAGGATTGAAATGGTAAATACCACAAGCCCTAAATCCCGAGATCACGTTAGAACTAGTGGCCGCCCGAGTCCTCGCATTCCCAATCAGTTTTCCTGCACCTAATCTATTAATCTTTCATTCTTTATGTGAAACTACCCAATTCCTTGTTTCTGCTGTAAAAAATGTTTTGAATGATTTAAAAAAACTCCGGTCTAGCGGTTGCAGGGCTTGGGTTGTGTGGCTGGGCAGACAAAACAAAATAATGTCATTTTATTCGGCAGTTTTAAGAATATCTATTGCATTCGTGTGAGAAGAATGACCACCCAGAATCAATTTGACCTTTCCTGCGAGTTTTTTGGGTATGAAATGATATTTCAGCCACTTGTAAAAAAGTTCAGCATTCGCGTACGCAGACTTTCGGTTCATATAAACTTATATTTATAATTTAACTTATACGTTATTATGGAAATTTACATGTATAGCTTTTGATTTGTTGGCTAATACAAAACGTTCGTCTTTTTGCATTTTTTTTAATAATTGCACTTATTTCCATTGTATAGGCAAATCATCACCAACGTATAAAACTAATTTGGCCCCAAAACAATTATGGATCTATTTTGAAGCATGACAAACATCGACAAATAATGCAGTTTCTCGACCTGTCGCAAGGCCTGTAAATGTAGATTTCATTCTTGTAACGGACAATTCAGATCCCAGTACTTTAGCCATATATAAATTTGCTGGACAAGTATCGAATGTAATCGAAACTTCTTGCATAAGAGAACGGATGGTGTTAATAATTACACATCGCCACAACATCCCCTTTCGAGACAGAAACGTCCGCCGAAAATCTGATAGGAATTCTGGTTATTCGACCATACCTGGTGGTTTTGGATAGATTTTGTTTACCAGTTTTTTTCGTAGGACACTCTGTGGACCATGACTCGATGTAAGCAGGTCTCACACGATCTACTGAAATTATCACTGATCCTGAGATATAACGATAAAGTACCATAGGTGTTTGTAATGGTTTCATTAGCTGCGGTCAAGGTATAGACTGCG